>WBMW01003843.1:99225-116078 GCA_013396635.1 Penelope pileata
TTTTTGTGGCAAATAAATCAAGATAAACTATATCACTCATCAGTTAAAATGTATTCAAAGTGTGGGAGGTTTCACTAAATCATATGATCTCATAAATTCAGTATATAGAAAGTTTAGAAGGACTAGAATTGCAAAATTAAGGAAAAGTATATTATTTTCATAAAGTGCAAAGGAAACGTGTCTGTTAGGTTAATCTTTTCTACATTTGTTTCTTAATAGACAGTCCTCTCTTGACTTCAGTTCTAGTTACAAATATCTACATTTTACAGCTCATTATACATTCAGCTTATTGTGTAAGCAGATGATTTCTACTAATAGCAACAATTTTATACACAGTTGACATAAAAAGTACATTACCTAAGTCTCGCTAATCAGTGATAACTGAAAAGCAGAAAAGTTGTCACCTCATCTATTACTGTCAGCTTTCCCACCAATTTCAAGTATATTTAAAAAAAAATTTACATAAATTCATCCACCCTTCCAAAGGAGGGAAGGAAGGAGGGAAGGAATGCAAGTAGGTCACATTCGTTTTGCACATGAAAAAAGAGAAAATATCTGTTGGCAATCGAAATCTAAAGCAAAACAAACCAAGTGGAGTAGACTGGGCTCTGAGGGTCAAGAATGAAGAATCAAGGCCAGGTAGCATGGAAGTCCACCCTCAGATGGAGTTAGTGGAACTTTTTAAAAACATATTTGGCTTTTGTACTTTACTTTCTTATCATCATAGCATTGGGATACGGTGTTTATTTTTAGGACTCCATTTCTGGTGACCTTTTTGTACAATGTAATACAAAAGACCAGAATGCTGCGATGTGTGATTCCCATATCTCTTGAATGAACAGTTGAAATTCTGTATTTGAGTTTTAAATTAAAAAAAAAATCCCCTTTGATTCAAAATAAATTTGAGACAGTACAGATAAACAGTACTTTGAGCATCAGTTCAACACCTGAATTAATTCCCTAATGTGAACGTATACAAAAATATTCTGTTAATGGAGATCTCAGAAAAAAAAAGAAAAAGAAATATCAATAAACAATTTTGATCTTCTTCCTCAATGAATCATTAGGCATATAGGAGATATATTTCATTTCTGCAACATTTTTTTTTATCCTCTTTAATGGATAAACTCTGGACATGATTGAGAAATGCAAAATCTTTTCTACTTTGGCAGATGTTGAAACTACTGTTGATTGTGGTGACAAAATCTCTCTGATCTGAATTTTAACTACCAGTAGCCAATTCAGTTTGAAATACTTTTGGGAATACTTGGAAAGACAAAACCCTAGGGAAAAGCTGTTTTGCTCATTTAACTTTTTTTGACAAACATTTTCAAGTTGCAGCTTAGATTTTGTCACCATCTCTTAGGAAATTCCTGTCCCCTGGAGAAATGACTGAGAGAGACAAACTCCACAGGGATATTTAGGATTAAGTTATAAATGCAGGCTGACTGGTGTACTTGAAACACCTACTGTAAGTTTGCTCCTGAGCTTACTTTTTTCCTTCACAGTATTATTCTGGGAAAGATATTAACAAATGCTTCACAGATCAGAAAGACTTTTTTCTCCCATTTACTGTCAACAATTTTTGTTGATTTTCTTTCCCTGATTGTATGATAAATAGCTTCTTATGTGCAGATGCCCACAATTTCCACCGTAATATCAGCTGGATGTGACATCTCAGTTACTTAAATGCTAACATAGTCATTCAAACTTATAACTGAACAATATAGGATGAACAATGCAGTGTCCTACTTATAACCTCTTGACCCTAAATTAAAATGAAAAAAAAGGACTTTAAATATTTTTTTCCTTTATTCAAATCCTTCTTTCAATGTTCAGGCAAGACGATAAAAGTTTTTGCAAGAAAATTAAAATGAAAATTTCAGCCATTAAATTAACTGGTTGAACATCATGAATTATCTTCTTTAATGTTGTAAAAAAAAAAAGTTTTGTAGTATAGATTATTTGATCAATTCAGAACTTCAAATTCAACTAATTTTTTAGTGCAAAAATTTCATCTGATAAATTGTACATATTCTAAAAGCAAAATATATCTTGACTACAGTTGCTTATGTTAATTAATCAGTCAGTTTTCTGGACACTTCTCTTCTTTCCCAGGCTCAGGATGTGATTTTGAGACTGATACATTTGGTACTATTGTGACAGAAAGAAAGTATGGAAAACTAATATATTCTTTATTTTAAGGAAATTGTCTTTGGCTAACCTCAATAACAGTTTAGCAGTGACAAGTTGCTCATATTTTCCCCTATAAGACAAATTGACTGCCAAAGCTATATTTTTTTTTGTACTTAATACTGTTTTCAACTCCCCCGCCCCATTTTATTTTATTTGAATGCTGTTTTTGTTTTTGTTTGTTTATATATACATATATATCAGCTATTAGTTTGTAGATTGATTCAAGTTTACCTTAGGGCAACTGAAAACTATGATTTACAAATGAATGCACATGTGAGTAAGAGATAAATTATATGCATAATTCAGTTCAAAGAGAGACAGAGATGCATTAGGCACCATAATGACAGTAGTTGATACAACCGATAAGATTTGCAAAAAAACATCCCAGAGATTGCTATTACGCTGTGGTGGTATAGATATAAGACATCTAAGAAATCGAGGGACCTTTTTACTGCTACTGATTTTATGTGAAAGGCACTTCTTTTTTCCTTGCTTTCTCATTTCTTCACCAATAACCGGAGTGACATTGAGCGTAATTAAGTTTTGGCAGTCCATGACCTGAATATTCATAGTTAACAGATTCTTCCTCTTGATAAAAATATTGTTTCTTATCAAAAAGAAATTTAAAACATCACACTGTTAAGTTCACAAATGTTGTGCACTATTAGGTGTGCTATGAACATAAAGAGTTATTAGTTTTCTGTGCGTCTATTATCACTATTCTAGGTGGAAGATTATCATAACTGTACAGATACTTTACAAATAGCTTTCCTTGGAAATTGCCACACAACCTATCCAGTCTGGCCCAGCCACAACTTGAGCTAAAGCTACATTTTTCTTGATTCTAGCATTCAAAATCCTCTCATCTGACTCATCAGAGCCTTAGAAAGTTTTCAGTTTCAAAGCTTACTACAGCTTTACTGTAGCAATTCTATGATCCACTATCTCTGCTAGTGTCTACAAATTGCATTTGACTTCCTTTATAGTTTACAGTAAGAAATGAGTAATTTTTCTGACTTTTTAATTTGTACTTTAAAATGAGATTAGTATTATCCTAATTGTGCATTAAGCTCTTCTCAATGTAGAGTTTGTAAAAATAGTTCAGCCAGAGGTATCTGCATTCTAGATGTCTACAGGGGATGAGGAAGATCTTCAAGAACCTCTTCAGAAGTCACCTCAGCCAATTCAGAAGTTCATAGAAGTTGTCGGAATTATCCATCAGGATACAGAATATATCAAGAAATGAGCTGAGTGAGTTATTCATTGCTTGTTATTCTGAGGCACTGTCCTGTTGAAACCTATAATTAGAAAGTCCATACTACTGATTTTTACTACTACCTTTTTCTTCCTTTTTTTTCCCTTTAACTGACACAAAATTAAAGCTGAAAGATTCACATTTGTGCAGATTATGAACATTAGGAAATTGTGGCTTTTAACAATTAGGTACTCAAACCTTGGGACATATAATATTAATACGTCTTGCATTAGGCAACATACACGAAAACAAAGGAAAATAAAATAGAAAGGAGTCACAGTATGGCATTCTCAGGGTAAAAACTAAAATCATTTCTGGAGAAAAAAGGAAGAGGGATTATTATGTACACAGAGACACTTTAAATATTAATTAATTTAATTTAATTTAANGCCACAGAAGACTTTGGCTGTAATTCTCAGACATATTCATATGGAGAGAAATAGTTTCTGGATTAATTTATTTAAATGATAATATATAGAATCTTAGTTTTCCTAAAATTATTTTTGCTATTTCTTCTTTATTTTAATGCTCAACTCTTGTTCTGCAGTAGTGAAACAAATGAAACACAAAGAAGAAGCCTTTATTTGGAGCTTGTTTCACATTTTAAAGCAAATGACGGAGTTTGTCCTTGCATTAGAATTAATTAAACATGTCTATTTCTGTGAAGTATTTTCAGGGGAATGGTAATTTCTAGACATTCTAAATGAAAGCAGTTCATAACAAGATCAATAGCATGACTTTCTAATCATGAAGTTCCTGCTATTATTCAAGCACTGACTATAATCATTTTAACTCATTTACGAGCAGGGGGCTCAAAACTAAAGTTTTGGAAGGGTTGAAATGAAAAAGGAAACTGAACTCACAAAAACTTATTGCTAAGTTGCTTAACATTCATTAACATCTTAACATGTATTAACATCTTAATACAGTAGGTTATCAAAAGCTATCCAGCAATACTGCTGCTACATCGAAGGCTGTTAAAATGAATTGCTAGATGTCCCACTAAGAGCCTCACTGGTTACAGATATTAGACGATTTTCTACTTAAATATAAACCTATCAGATTTAACATATAGCAGAAAAACAGCATGAGAGATACTACAGGATTAGGTACTTTATTTTCCATCACTATAGATATAGCATTCATATGATGTTGACATTCTAGCACCAGCTGCCTATGATTTAACAGGGCACAGGCCATTTTCTTTTTAACTACAAAATTTAGAGGTGTACAGTGATTGCAGGAAATAATGAAATCTGGGTTGGTTGTAAAATTTCATTATCAAAAATATGGGAAAGAGCTGTTTCTGCACTTTTCCATACAGCTGGTTGTTTTGTTTTGTTTTGTTTTATTTCCTGTGGACTGTCAATGGCAACCTTCTAGTGTCTTTGGATCTGCCTTAGTAAAACATGATTTTGTGCTGTTATGCTAGAAATCTGGTAATTAACATCACACACAGAGTAAGCTGATATGTATCCATCTGATAAATATAATGTACACAGAGGATATTCACATGAATGTAAACATATGTTGATAGCCGTATCATACAGATGATCTAGTTTTAACATGTCCAAAATGTACGCAAAATTTTTCTGACCAATTTAGTATGAGAAATAAACTACACTGTGTTTATGAGTAGTATTTATGATTAAACTGAAACTGTAAGGAAATATGTGGAAGAAAGTCAAATAATATCACAATATATTTATTTCAAGCATTCATAAGAAAGAAGGGAGATGTTAATTCTTTTCTGTGTGTCCCAATTTGTGCTAAAATCTAGTTGTTTGCTTTGTGGACTGAACCAAGGATAAGCTCCAGGGGCACTTATGCTCAGACTACTTTTTGTTTCTCTTTTGTCAGTTAAGTGTGTCTGTGCCTGTGTAATAGCAGAAAACACTGGGAAATATTAAAATATAATAATTTGAACAAGTTTTTGAACTTCTGGTTCAGATAGCTACTTAATAAAAGTAAAGGTAATGAAAATGAATTCAGAGACTATGACAACAAAAGTATTTCTTACTCTGTACGATACAGTAGAAGTCAGAATACTCAAGCAGGATGTAGAATACATCTCACAGGTTTAATCTGATTTTTTTTCTCTCTTAGTGAGGAAGAGAAGGAGAGGCAGAAATGCTTGTCTCATACCCAAAGTGTATTCCCGATTCCATACATTTTAAGACATCCCTTAGACTGCTGTTAATACTGTTCTGTACACGAAATATTTAGTGTTCCTTAAAACTAAGCAAAAGCTTAGGTCTATAGTTCAACTGTCTAGATCTTTACCTAGCTTCCAAACTTTACTACAACAACTATAAAATATTTAGTAAAGGTAGAGCAGACAGAGTCCCTGGGAGAGACTGACAGCATAGTTTCTCATAAAATACTATATGATAGTGCTTAGGGAATTCTCACTGGATGTGTTGGCTAAGATTCCTCAAGAAAAACAAAGAAATTCTGTCGTGCACTCTGGATGAATGCTGTCATCACAAGGTTACTGGACAAAGAAATTATCAAAACCTGTGTGTTATGGGTTGGCTCAGCAGATAGCTGAGTTCCACACAGTTATTCACTCACCCTCCCCCCTCCCCAAATGGGACGGGGGAGAGAAGTAGAGAGATATGCAGTAAAACGCGTGGGTTGAGATAAATGCTATTTACTAAAATAGTAAAGAGATCAAAAGAAATAACAGTACATATATATATATATATATATATACACAAAGAGGATACGCAGAGCAAGGGCTCACAGCCACTGGTGACCCTTCCTCCCGGCTAGCCCCTTCCATAACGAACGGAACCCGGAAAAAACCACCANATAGGGTTGCAGCTCTTCTCTTGCTTGTTAGGCAGGATAGACTAATTTTTTATCTATCTATCTAAAAAAAGAATATTTCTAAAACAGGATGTCCTGGTTTGACCTAGCAGACAGCTAAGTCCCACACAGTTGTTCGCTCACCGTCCCCCCTCCCATGTGGGATGGGGGAGAGAATTAAGGAATAAATACGGTAGAACTTGTGGGCTGAGATAAAAGTTATTTACTAAGACAGCAGAGAGAATAAAAGAAATACCAGTACATATATATATATAAGAAACAATAAATAATACACAAAGCAAGGGACCAACAACCGATACCCAATTGGCCAGCAGCCCCTCCCTCTGAGCAAGAGCTTCCTCTTCCGTAAAAATCACATGATGTGATGTGGTATGGAATGGCTCTTTGGTCAGTTTAGGTCAGCTGCCCCTGGTCCTGTCTCCTCCCAATTCCCAGCTCCTTATGCCTTCTAACTGCTTCACTGAGGAACAAAATGTGTCCTTGGCTGTGTTCAACACTGCCAGGTGTTATCAGTTGTTTCTCTTCTGGGAACAAAACACAGCTTCATACCAGACACTGTGAGAGAAGTAACTTCTGTTAGAAGCTAAGACACAGGAACAAAATTAATTTAGCTTCCCCAACATTACCACTGCTTCAGGATGATTTTTTCATCATATGTGGGATTTTTTTATTCTTAGTAAGCATAGATTAAAATTTCTCAAAATACTATCTAGAATCATAGAATGATTGAATGGCTTGTGTTGGAAGGAAACTTAAAGATCATCTAGTTCCAACAGCCCTGCCATGGGCAGGGTTGCCAACCAGTAGGTCAGATACTAGATCAAGCTGCGCAGGGCCTCATCCTACCTGGCTTTGAATACCTCCAGGGATGGGGAATCCACAGCTTCTCTGGGGACCCTACTACAGTGCCTCACAAACCTCCGTGAAAAATTTCCCCCAACATCTAATCGAAATCCCTCCTCTTTCAGTTTAAAATCATTCCCCATTGTCCTATCACTATCTACCCTTGTAAAAAGTTGACTTCCCTCTTGTTTATAAGCTCCCTTTAAGTATTGAAAGGCTACAATGAGATCTCCCTGGAGCCTTCTGTTTGCCAGACTGAACAAGTCCAGCTCCCTCAGCCTGTCTTTGCAGGACAGGTGCTCCAGCCCTCTGATCACCTTCATGGCCCTTTTCTGGACCTGCTTCAAGAGCTCCACACCTTTCTTTTGCTGAAATCTAATGAAACAAGCCTCCTTTGTGACTTGGTTTTAAGTATTTCATTCATCTTGGTCAGTAATTTGTACTTTTTACAATTAATGTCATGGAGAAAGTTTGGTGTTTACACTAAGAAACATGCACTTGGAAGAGAAAGATGAAATATTCTATATTGTTTACACTTTTTAAAATTTAAGTTTCTTTGCTAGTTTTAGCTGCTATAAACAAGCTGTGTCTCAATACATTCTTTGCTAAGATAAATCTCATGAAGCTTCTCAGATACATTTACTTTTCTTATTTCTCAATTCTATTTTCATTTTATATATTTGTGCTTCAGAGTGGCCAATAGCTACTTTTAAGCATAAACCCTCAATGTCCTTGTTAAACTAAAAAATATTTTCTACATACTAAAGTCACAGTCATTTTCTGTTCTCATTCACTCTTATTTCATTATTTATTTATTTATTTATTTTTCATTTGGAGAACAGTTCTTTTCTGTCTCAGCTATAACGTATACTACCATTGACTGTTTTTAGCAGCTCCTAGGTATTTTCAGATTTTTTAGGTTCAATTTTTCTCTTCTTAAAACTGAGTGGTTGGCTGTATTAAAATATATTTTGTGTGAATATGCTTAGTTTATTAAGTAGGACAGATTTCTATGAGTAATTGCATTCCTGACCATTTTATTTAATCACTCATGGATTTATGTTCTTCTTCCAGATGACTGCTAAAAGTATTGGAAAACATAAGGCTATTCCTGATGGACATCAACTAAAAGCACTGCTACATTACTGTGATTCCTTATTGTGGCTGTTTTATTAAATCTACCAGCAAGTTGAATCACAGAAGAACAGGCTGGTTGAGGTTGAAAGGGACCATCTGGACCAACCCCTGTGCTCAAGCAGTATCACCTACAGCAAGCTACTCAGAACCACGTGCAAACAGGTTTTGAATATCTCCAAGGAAGGAGACTCCAAAACTTCTCTGGGCAACCTGTCCCAGTGCTCAGTCACTCTCACAGTGAAAAAGTGCTTCATAATGTTCAGAGGGAATCTCCTCAGTGTTTCAGTTTGTGCCCGTTGCCTCTTGTCCTGTCATTGTGCACCAACGAAAAAGAGCTTGGTTCCATTCTCGTTGCACCCTCCCTTCAGACGTTCATATTTATTGATGAGATTCTCCAAGCTTCCTTCTATCCAGGCAGAAAAGTCCCAGCTCTCTTAGACTTTCCTCATAGGACAGATGAGTTCAGTCACTTCATCATCTTTGTGGCCCTTTGTTGCACTCCCTCCAGCATCTCTCTATGCCCAGAACTGAACCAAGCAGGTGTGGCTAGGTGTGGCCTCACCAGTGTTGAGTAGAGAGGAAGAATCATCAACCTTGACTTGCCTGCAACACTGTTCCTAATGTAGCCCAAGATATCATTAGCCTTTTTTGTGGCAAGGGCATGTTGGTGGCTCGCGTCCAACTTGATGTCCTGCAGGAGGACTCTCAGGTCTTCTCCTGCAAATCTGCCTTACAGTCTGTCAGACTCCAGCATTTACTAGTGCATTGTGTTGTTCCTCTTCAGGTGCAGGATTTTGCACTTCCCCTTGCTGAATTTCATGTCAGTTCAATTCTCCAAATTGGGAAGTCCCTCTGGGTGGCAGCATGACTCTCTGGCATATCAGCTGCTCCTCCCAGTTCATCAGCAAACTTGCTTATGGTACACCCTGCTCCATGGGTATCCAAAGTTTTGGCTTTCCTGGGCTGCATTGAGTGAAGAGGAATTGTCTTGGTCCAGAAAAATATGTAAAATAGTTAATGTATATAACTAACATAACTTTTAATATTTTTTAATTAAAACACAAAAAAAGAACAACAAAAACATAAAACTAGTGGAATATCTGACCTTGCTTTTGTGAAACTAATGCATCAGTCTTGTTCAATGAAAGTAGTTGCAATTCCTAGTGAGTTCTCAAGGTGCTCATCAGAGATTTTTGATGAAATTTTACTTTTTTTGATTTTGATGAAATTTTACTCTTCTTGTGCTATTATTGAAAACAGGTGTTCACAAATGTATGTACTACCAAAAATCGATGATGTGAATAAGACAGGATTGTGAAGTGAGGGTATGTCTCTCTGGTAAGATAGGTCTCATAAAAGTCTAGTAAAGAGACATGATCAATTTATTGTTTTGGTTGAATGTCTGATTGCAACTCCATACATTCCATCCAGGTAATGCATTTGTGTTGGCTTTATCAAAATGGAAAGGAAGGCTGCATATTTTTTGCTGTTCACGGAAATTTGTTTAGCCAGTCTATCAAAATGCATAAAATTGTTTGCCATACCTTGAGTTAGCACTGCACTGCTCCCTCCCCTTGTCCTCGATTCAGCTTAGGCAGTGTTAAATAGTGTACTGATGGTTTGGTTGTTTCTGAGCACTGGGTGCACTCCCGGGGCCACACCAGGCTCTGCATGGCAGAAGAGGGTGGGCTGCATTATGGGCTGTGCCAGGCTGTGTGTCACCTATGTGCTTCAGGTTGGACATGCTCTACTTCATCGTCCAGGTAATGAAGTTGTTGAACAGTATTGGCCACAGTATTACAGTTATTGCACACGTTAATGTCTACTCATGGTATTTATTACTTATCTCTCTGTGACATCAAGTACATGTTATACTCTACATGTTTTATCAAGTATATTACACTTACACAACAGTCTTTAGCTGTCAAATCTGGTTTTTCAGTGCCTGAAATAGTAGTTTCCTTGATAGAATATTTTTCACAAGACTAGCTCCTGTTCTGTAATTGGCTATTGTTCCAATCCTTTTATTATCTTATGATGAAGTTAAGAATTTGAATCTTCAGGAAAGCAAAATGTGATATTCCACGTGCTGCATATAACCTGCACATCAATAAACCTGAACAGCGTAAACTATTTGTGAACAGTCTACAACCTAGTAATTATTGACGTAAATTGAAGAATAGGAAAGATTCGTTATGAATTATTCGGCCAACTCACTTGGATGAGTGTGTGTGTAGTCTTTTATTAAAATCTGTATAGTATATTGAACAACTAAAATGCTATATTTACTAGGTCTAAAACATGACAATATGCTTGAAAATGTTCAAATGAATGAGGGGAGAAAATGTTTATGAATTTAAAATGATCAAAAAATGCTTTGAGACACAAAGAATAGGACACTGAGAACATTTGGATACACAATTTTGAATATTACCTTATATGATTTGATTCAATATTGATGAGTTAGTTACAACTTTGTGGAGTAATAAGATAATTAAATACAAAAATAAAGCATCTGAACTTCCCCAGTTATTGTTAAGTTCAGTGAATTAGAATCAGAAAGTAAATCATAACGTTTTTAGTTGAAGATTCAAATGAAAACAAAACAAAACAAAAAAAAAACAAATGTAGTCTGGATAGTCAAATTCAAGTTTGAGAATCACATTTATCATCATTTTTTTAAATACTGTGTAGAAGTGTTAAAAACAGAGTGTCTCTGAATCTTATGAAATATAGTGTATTGCACAAGAAATAACCAAACAAATTCAACTTCTATTTTGAAGAAACACAAATGAAAATCTTGTTGTTCTTTCTTCTGTATATTTCCAAAGCACCAGTTGCATACAGCTAGAAAGAGAAATTAAATATATTTTTATGAGGTACATTTTTTGATTCCTATGTTAAATGAAAGTGCACTGCCATCATCAATACCCTCCCTTAATCCATGAACCAAAAGACACAAAGCTTATCAGCCATTTGCTAAGATAAGGAAACGTCTTTTTTTTTCTTTTTTCTTTTTTTTTTTTTCTCCAGTCAGTTGACAGGCTCAGAAAGACTAGCTTTGTGCCATGCAAGTTAGAAAATGAATTCTATTAAGGGAGGTAGATGATTTTGAGACATTACTAAACAATCAGACAACTAATTTGAAAGAGTATGTACTTCAGAGGGGAAGATAAGCTCCATGCTAGAACAGTGAGTAAAGAGTGCTGAGCACTGGGGAGTATAGGGCTTCACATTCTTCTCTAGAACTTATTTATTCAAACCTTAGCATTCAAATCTTAGTATTCACAGTGTAAAAAAGATACAGGTTTTATTTGGAGACAACTTATACATAAGGATATATAGAATCATAGAATCATAGAATGGTTCAGGTTGGAAGGGACCTTAGAGATCATCTTGTTCCAACCCCCCCTGCCATGGGCAAGGACATCGCTCACTAGACCAGGTTGCCCAAAGCCCCATCCAGCCTGGCTTTGAATACTTCCAGGGAGGGAGCATCCACAACTTCTCTGGGCAACCTGTTCCAGTGTCTCACCACCCTCACAGTGAAGAATTTCTTCCTTATCTCTAGTCTAAATCTACCCTCTTCTAGTTGATAACCGTTACCCCCTGTCCTGTCACTACCTGTCCTTGTAAAAAGCCCCTCCTATATATATAACATATATTAAAAGATTTTAATCATTCTGGAACAGAGATAAGAAGCACTTAAAATTTGCTGAGCAATTGGCAAATTTACTTCTGTGTCTTCCTTCTGGTAGCTAAACTCTTAATTTTTTTTCTATGATATCAGCATTCAAGAATAGAATATTTTGACAGATGTTATAAAACAAAAACCTTATTAAGATCTATATTTTCTCTGCCTTTTGTTATAGCTTAATTACCTCAATAACTGAGTTTTATTATCATAATTACGATAAAAACTCAATGCATATATTCTCTTAGCATACTGTTTAGGTGGATATGGCCATGCTGTAATCTCCACATCATGAAAGCTGAAGTGAGGCACACAAAAGCAAAAATTATTAGATCAACAGCACAAAAAATGCTTGGATGAGAGCAGGGAATTAAACAATTTATTTTTTTTCTAAATCCTAGTGTTCCTTCTATTAACCGTCGCTTCAATTCACATATATTAAATATACAAATTTGTTGTCTTGTAAATGTGTTTCTATAACTTCAAGATATTTTTTTCCAGCAGAGAAACAGACAGAAAAATTGCCAGAAGCTGTGAGAAAAAACATTACTGCATTAGTAGAAGACAAGTCTGAAGTGCAGGCAAAGTTATACGCATTTTGACCACTGCATATTTTATCCAGATCCAGTCAGCCTTTTGCAATGCTGCTTAACTTGAGTCCCACTAACTGGAACAGCTCCAGCAGCTCTAGACATGTGTACATATACACACAGGGGAAATTAAAATTTAGAGAAAGAAATGAAACTTGAAGGAACAGGTATTGATTCTTCACAGAAATGTTTTATCAGTAGAGATGGTCCTAACCAAATTGTTTTATAAACCCATATTAAGATGACAGTTGTAGCTTAAAATGTCTATACTCAGAAGAGTAACTATGTCATGTATTGCAGCACTGGTAGAAAGGAGATCAAGTGAAATAATCTCTTCCTCTTTCAAACAAACACTATCACTGTCAGACGAAAGGCTGCCAGGAGCATTTTGCTTTTTCTTACCATATCTCCACTAACAAAACTGCAGCTATGGTATGTTTCTGCCTCTGCATGTTGATATGGGAGCAGACTGATGCATCAGGGAGTGCCCGCTGGAGAGCAGTTGGTTTTTCATGGGTAGAATGCCTCTATTCCCTCCCATTCTTGCTTCTCTCTATGCACCAGAGGATGTAAATCTTACTCTGTAGCTATAATAAGATTTTGAACTGAGCTGAGACCCAGTTTCTTATCTGGACCAAAGCTTTGCTCAGCACAGCTGAGAGAAAGTGGGGAGAATAAAGTATTTTTAAATCTGGTTAGTGCTGATTTTTATTACTATTTTTCTTCGAAAATAAGAACTGTCAGTGAAAGGTTTGGAGCTCCCTAGGGTAATAACTTTCTAGAACTTCAGAAATACCATGCAGTTGCTATAAATCAAAATGTTGTGTGCTTTCATTTCCTTTCCTGTAATTAGAAGTTTGTTTTGATGTTTAAAAGCACAAGCACACCCAATAGCGGAGCAGCTAGAAAGCATCCGTATTTGACATCTCTGCAAACAAATGCTATTTACTTCTTCGTAATAATAGCAATTAAATAAAACTTGTGTTAAAAACCTTCCTTATAAAAGGTCCATTATAATGAGTCCTTCCTTACAAACAACAAAAAAGAAAACATAAGACGTGAAAACTGGGAGCAGAAACCCTTCTGGTTTACAAGACATTAAGATCATTGGACAATGTGTATGCTGGAAAAGCTTGACAAGCTGAGTACACTATTTGAATTAAGTCCATAAGACTAGGAAAGAGTCTGGGAGAACTTGCATTAAATTACAGTGAATCACTGCTAGCCAGTTATACTGCTCAGTGTGTCACATAGTAAATCAGTTTGATAGGGTGCTACTTTCTTTAGCTGCAGGATCTGAGAATGCCTCTTGGTTCTTAGCTGTGACCGTGTCCTGTCTGCCATTCATGTTCACAAAAAACAATATTCAAAATCTACACTGGACACATCCCTAAGCTATGGTTGACCCTGTTTTGGTCAGGAATGTTGGACTAGACAGCCATATAATCATAGAATCATAGAATGGCTCAGGTTGGAAGGGACCCCAAAGATCATCAGGTTCCAACCACCTGGAGCTATATCATGGGTGTTTAAAACATGTGTAGTAGTTTGTCGGATACCATCACTAACATATTTTCCAAAGCTGATGTGCTCTGAAGAAAAACTAAATTCCAATGATCAGGAAACTTTACATTAAGACAAACAGCTTCTTGCTAAAACACCTGAATGTTAGCTTCAGTAATTTCTTTGGTTATGTTCTGTGCTACAGAAAATTTTTGGCACAAAATAAGTTTATAGCAGAAAATGTACACTTTAGCTGGTAAATATCTCATTAAGTTTGCATTGTCAGTGGTATTACAGATATAACTCATAAATCTTCCACAGTAAATCATACCAAACTATTAAAGCTTAAAATTATGAACTGCATAAATCTAAATATTTCTCACTTATATCTTAGCTTGTTTATGATTTCACTTAAACTATGTAACAGAACTCCATGTAAATTACAGTAATTACAAGATGAAGGGTTATTATTTTTATTAATAACTTTGCACTGATTTGTAGGAAAGAGGCATAGAAATGTTCATGTTCCTGTAATTTAAATTTCTCAGATGTATCTTTTACTGTGGGCCACAGTATGAATACTGTGCAGATACCAAGGACGGAGAAAGTTGTTCCTGAGTAGCTGTGTGAGCAGGTGGCCATGGCCACCCAGATCTAAATACATCTGCACATACTTTAACAGATTGTTTTCTGGAATTCAACCAGAGTTGTAGGCCTATAGTAGAGCATGCATCCCAACCAAGGATTTTTGTTCATCTGGAAACCTAGTTTTTTGCAGGTCTTTCCAAATCTCTTCCTTCTGACCAGATGGGTACGTTCCCTTCAAATATCCTAGTATTTATGATGGTTAATTGTTAAGTAAATAGACAGATAAGTATTACACTTGTATCTGATTTAATAAATTCTTCTACCTTTGTATAATCTCTTAAGGATTTAGAAGATAGTGCAGGGTGAACATAATCCTCTGTACCTCTATAAGGTATACTCTTATTCAGATTAAGTCTCATTACTGATCATTTGGACTATCCAGTTTCTCAACCTGAGAACTTTTATGTGAGTTCTTTACTATTTGAAAGTAAAAAATGGATTTTCTTTCATACAACATCAAAATTCACATCTTTTCCACCACTTCTTCACAACTTTGAGAATGAAGGGCTTTATCATGCCATAAGAAGTTTTGCAAGAAGTTTTGCATGTTTTAAAGAAGGAATTTTGATATGTCTGAATATGAACACCTAAAATCTACTTAATTCCTGGTGCGTCTAACTCTGCAAAATTAAAAACAAAGCTAACAAACTTGGAAATGTACATAAGACCTTGCCAACACCAACTTTGTAATGTCTTAGCTTCTCATGTTTTTGGTCCAACTAAAAACTAGCATTCACTGCTGATACAGCCCACAAACTGTGTAGGGAGTAGCCACCATTTCAGAAAGGAAATCAAACCCCATGAAATGATTAGGAAGATGTTCAAGTTTTATCAATAGAAAATGCTAAGTCATTTGTGCTCTCAGGAATGTAGTCCTGCAGGGCAGAACAGCAAGTAGATAGCTCAATCCATTCTACTCCAAAACTTCATAGTAGAAAATTGGACTTTTAATTTTTTTCATTTCTGTGCTAAATTGGAAGAAGACTGTTTACTAGCAAAAGAAGTGAAGAACAAGGCAAAGATAATGATTTTGTGATGTCAGTCAGGAACATGGAATTCTGAGGTGAGTCCTGAGTTAATACTTGTCCCTGCTATTAGAATTTAAGACTTTCAGGCCTTGATTACTAATGACTAGAACCTCAGATTATGATTGCAATATTGCCTTATGTGAGACTTGGACTCTATTCCACACACTTTTAGTATCTCAAAAGGCTGATATGAAGAATGAAGGTACTGCTGAAGTGCTGTCTATGCATAGATGGAGAACTGAGAAGTACAGTGCATTTTCCTGTCTTAAAAGGAAAGTGCTCAATTCTGAAGAGTTTTAAAGTTTCCAGAGTTAAATTCTGTTAAAGGTGAAAGGATGATAAATGTTGGACTGAATGTCTGTTTGGGCCTGAGGCAGAAAGTATTTTCCTGCTGCTGTGAATGTGTTAGGTTAAGTCACCTCTAAAGGAGGTTTCAGCTGCTAAGAGAGTTGAACTTGTCAATTTTACTTTGTCATTTGACATACGATTGCTACTTTCTCTAAACCAGACTGTTGGTCCCTATCACTGCAGGTAAACATTACAAAGTTTCTCCAGCAAGATTTATGTTCTGCTGCTGTCTCAGCTGTTAATGCTGTACTTCTCATTGCATTGAAGGAATAAACAAAATTCCTACTCACAAGCTAGAGTAGGAAAAGCAAATGATTCAGTGGAGAGGAGCCATATTTTATGCCTCACCCATCCTCTTCAGGCTCAGAGGGATTTTTCTTCATATATGTGGAAATATTCTGCTGAAATAACACTTGCGCATATTTATCCACATTTTATTTTCCCTGCTCCCATGTAGCTTGGACATAGAAATATGTTCTTAGGCCTTTATTTATGATAACTCTGAGGCATTTTAATGCAAGGATAATTTTCAGCATGACATAGCAGTGCAAATGTAGTACTACAATTGAGTGTGTTAAGTATTATTACATCTCAGAAGAAAATCAGAGTATTTTTACATAGAAAATCATAAAAATTAATTTCAAGAAGATAAAGAAAATACTTTGCAATAAGAACACTATTTCAAGATGTATTGCAGATCCCAATAAAACAGATGACTATCAGCTATGTTTTTTCTGTTCTACCAATGCCAATGAGAATCATATTTAAAAAAAAAAAAA
>WBMW01003843.1:116086-223383 GCA_013396635.1 Penelope pileata
AAAAAAAAAAACAACCAAAGAATAAATAGTAGTCCATTAGAAAACATAGTCATAACGGCTGAAACCCATAGTATGATGAAACATTCAGTTGTTGCTGATTGAGAGCAGTCATTCTTAAGTGGGTTATTTTTGTCTGTGGAGGGGAGGAATATACTCAATAACTTTCTGTTTTGTCACAAATATGTAGCTTGACACAACTTGTTATTTACTGTTTATAGTAATTGTGACAAGAAATTTACAATCTTTAGCCATTGGCTATTTATCGGTGTTTGCCATCATGAGAAAACATGTGGAGAGTTCACACTATAAATTATAAAGTAGCTATATGTATTTACATTTGGTGCTGACTAAATTCTAGGTGGCTGTCAGGAAATGCACAGAAATATTTTTGGGCGTTTCTGTCATGAATATGGAGACCACTTGCACTAAGATTCTGAGCCCTTTTTCTATTTTATTTGTGTTATACTAGATCTCTGATAAAATTTATAATTTCAAATAAAATTTTAGGGGCACACAATATCAAATATTTGTTGACTGGAATTCCTAGACAATGTTCTGTATTATTAAGACAAAGACTAGGTTGTCACCATCGAAAATATAGTGCAAAAGGAATATTTTTTGCCTTGAGCTTTCACCTCAACGTTTGAAATAGTCTTTACTCACTTTAGCAAATTTGTTTCTCTGCTTCTAAATCAGCTGAATTCCCTTAATCCTTAATTTTTGTTCTTGAAGTAAAATGCTTAATCCTTGGTTTTGTTGTTTTTCTCTCTGTTCTTTCACAAAAGATAACTATTTTTTCAAAAATTCTCTCCCATAAGTTCAAGCTAGCTTCGAAGGGATATTTCTTGTTATTTGTTTTATTTGGTCAGATTATTTCTCAGCTTCTCTTATTTCTATAACTTCAGAACAAGGAGTAATGGCTACAAACTGAAAGAGGGTAGATTTAGACTAGAGATATGGAGGAAATTCTTCACTGTGAGGATGGTGAGCCAATGGAACAGGTTGCCCAGAGAAGTTGTGGATGCCCCCTCCCTGGAAGTATTCCAAGCCAAGCCGGATGGGGCTTTGGGCAACCTGGTCTAGTGGGAGGTGTCCTTGCCCATGGCAAGGGAGTTGGAACAAGATGATCTCTAAGGTCTCTTCCAAATTGAACCATTCTATGATTCTATGGTTCTCATGTCCCCAAGCACTGAAATTATACAACTAAAACTCTATTATACTATTTATACTAATTCTATTATACTTATTCTTGTAACATGTAGTCCCTCTTTTTCTGACACTTTTGTACCTTTTCTCCATCACCTAAAGTTACTTCTTTTTCCCCCAAGAACTGTCATATACCTTATGTCCATTAACTGCTTCTGTTTTCTGTCTTGAGCAAGTTTCATTAAGAAAACATTTCTCTACATTCATACTTCTAATTTTCTATTGAAATCATTGCTTTACATCATGAAAAAGCTGCAACACAGACAAGAGAAATACTAATCATCTAGTGTGATGGAAAATTTTAAATGATATGCCAATGATGCTTGATTCTTGAAAATAAATGAGATAATCAATGCCTTTAAGTACACTGAATAGCTGATGGTAAAAAGTGTTATCATAGCTAGATGAAACTACTCTATTAGACAAGTGAAAATAGGAAGATAAACTGCTCGCACAGAACGTCTTTTTATTACCAGTGATAATAAGGGGGAAGGCAAATAATTATTGCTAAGTAGATTTAAAAAAAAAATCACTAACATAATTAGGTAAATAATACTTTAGTGATTATTATAACTGGTATCTCTACGACCATTTGCAGAAAACTGATTTTAATAGCTAAAAATTTGTGTGCGAAACTACAAAACTTATAGCATTGATGTTTCAGTTATTTTCTCCACAATTCAATCGAAAATAAACAGAAACAACAACAAAACCCACTACTAATCCCAGAAATATATCAAAACTCATGGAGATACATAATTCCTTATTGCACTATCAGAAAATGTAAACTGAATATAGAATCACTTTATTTCAGAAAATAGCAAGTTGAGGTGAATTTTATGTTGGGAAATGTTACCTCATTGACTCTGAATCTTTCCATGAAGTGTGGTGGAGGAAGCAAACCTTGCATAGGGGAAAAAATAAAAATCCAAGAAATCAAGCAAAAAGAAAGATGGAAAGCTTGGCACAAAGGTGCCAATAGTTGAGGTTTCAGACACTCATCTGGAGTATTGATAATCCAGGTTCCTTGCTATGCTCAGCACAAAGCAAACAATTTCCTGTGTGTAAGGCAAGTGTAATTATTGTTCATTCACAGATAAATCTCTTCTCACTTTGTTTAAAACGTTTTCAAGAATACTTTCCTTGTTCCAAGGAAGTTCTCCAAGTATTGAATTAGTCTCTTACTTGACTTTCTAATGTTAAGTTTTGAAAAATTTTACTTCCGTGCCCATGCAGATTGAAAAATTTTGGAGTCTCAAAACCAGTAATGGTGGAGTAGAAGAAAACCTGTATTAATCTCCTAAAATAAATAACGTATGGGCCGTGTATTTATTTAATACAAAAGGAAACCAGTTCATAACACTTGCTTTTAGGTGACATAATAATATAATATACTAGCAACACCAAAACCTAATATTTTGATCATTTTATTTATGATTAGATGACCTATTGATAACAAAATTCCTCAAGAAATATTTACATTTCATGTTATCACACTGTGAAAAGGCTAACATTGATGACAAGTATTTTAGAAGTAATGGAAATATGTTCAGAATTCTTTGCATTGTCACTGTGAAAACTGGGGTTGTATAGGTTATTCTAAAGATTATTACTATAGCTCATGCATTTTTGGACTTTATGTGGAAAAAGTAGGTTAGAAAGTTAAAAATCTGGATAGAGGCTTGCCCTAACACTTCAATTTATTTCTTACATAAAAGAGATGATGTTAATTTCTATTGTGGTTGCTTTTTCTGTTCTTACCTCTTTCAGGTCAGAAGCTTGATAGTCATTTTTTTCCTAATTTGCACAGAAAACAGTAGGGCAGGAGTCATCCCTATTTTAGAACTTTGTGATAATATTTCTTCTTTCCCCAAACATTCTCGAACAAACCTACCCTTGAAATTCCATTTTTAACTGCAACAAGAGATATTTCCATGTGTGCATGACCTTTCTGTCTTGAGACGTACAGTAATGATACTGTTGTGTGAGCTAGCAAAACCCCTCGAAGTATAGAGTAGACATGAAACTGATTATGTTTGTTTTAGGCTTATTAATTTTTGGACAGATTCCACAGCCACTTCATGCATTTCATTTCTAATGAAATGCAGTCTCAGTGGGAGTTCTATGAGTAATTTAACAACAGATGATTAAAAATGAGGAAAACATAAGTTACAGTGCAGAGTACTTAGACTAACAGTGTTCTAAGACACAAAAACTTACGCCTTCACATTGTCATATTTATTTGTTGTATTTTAGTCTGTCACTGAAGTTCTTATTTATAACATTGAAAGGAGTAAAGAGAGTATTTTCCAATAATTGAAGGTCAGGCTTAAATTCAAGTCACATGAGGTTCTGACTGTTTTATGCATTATAACAGTATTATATCTAATTTCATTAAAAATAATTAGGTTATATAATATTAACACAGTTGATTTTCTTTTTAACCTTTAAAGGCCTACTACTGCTCAGTCCAAAGATGATCACACTTTCTGGAAGGTTTTCTATAGAAAGCTCTTTGGAGAAGCTTTAACTCATACTTCCTTACTGTTCCATTCACACTGAGTGCTTTTCCTCATAGGCCCCATAAAAATTCATTCTAATATCTGAAGGTACTTCAAAGCTTAGTAATATTTAGATCTATGCTCCATTTCTGTTACTATGTTGGCCCATGACACCAGAGGAGGATGTTTGTGGTATGGCAGTAGAGATTGAACCTTCCCACCAATATTCCGTTACATTTTGTTGCTGTGTGACAGATGGTAGCAGAGGGACAGTCTGACAGAATGGTGTCTGACATGGAAGTGTATATGAAACAAAGGTTTGTCATTGTATTCCTCCATGCAAAAAAAATTGCACCCATTGACATTCATTGATGCTTGCTGTCCTTTTACGGAGACCAAACAGTGGATTTGAGAACAGTGAGGTGGTGTGTTTCAGCAATGGCAACAGCAGGGCACCTCCAATGGTGCAGATTTTTATAAGTGTGACATGCAGGATCTTCTTCATTGACGGCAAAAATACACAGGTGATGGTGGCAAAAATGCATAGGTAATGGTTGTGACTATGTTGAAAAATAGTGTTTTGTAGCTGAGAATTTGCTCTATCAAATAATGTTATTGTGCTCTTGGTATGTGTTGTAGTTTCCATGGAAACAAATTGGAGGCATTACTTGTGAAGCAATCTACATATATGCCTAAATATTCTCCTGCTTTGCACTAAACATGTATGCCTTGAACTTGTGATCTTGGCCTAAATGGATTTGTGACAGAAGAAAAAGATATATTCCTAGACTAATCCAGATGCTACACAAATGTGGTGCACCAAAATATTGCTGTTTGCCTGACTTTCTGAGTCCTAAAGGGATGCTAGGCTTCAAAGATAAAGTATCATACTTCTAATGTGTATACGCTGCTACCCATTCTGATTCAGAACACCAAAAGTGAAGCTTTCTACAATGGCCAGACGTGTTATACCAAGGATATTCTTTTTCTTTGGGCTCTTTCAGTGGAACAGTAACAAATTGTTGTGGTTTTCTCTATGATCAAGCAAGCAATAATTTCTTAACAGTTATAAATGCTTCAGTAATTACAGTACATGTAGTTTGGGGTCTATTTTTGATAATTTGCAGCTTTGACTATTTTTGACTGTAAGGCAGATGCATGGTATGGTGGGACCAGGACTCCAGTCCACAGGTACATCTATAGCAGTGAATTAAACAAAGAAGGAGATAATAGAATCACAGATTAGAAGAAGCATCAAAGAGTTGTTATTGGATGGAAATTCTGGAGATCACCTTGTCCAAGTTCCCTGCTCAAAGCACTGTCAGCTAGAATAGGTCGCTCAGGCCTATATCCAGCTAAGTTCGAGTGTTTCCAAAGACGGAGACTCCTAAACTCCTCTCTGTAATTTTGCCAGTGTTTCACCAGCCTCACAGTAAAAAAGATTTTTATTTTGTTTAAATTCCTGTATTTCAATTTGTGTCCATTACCTCATCTTGTCACTGAGTACCACTGAAAAGAGCCTGGCTGAGTCCTCTTCGTACCTTTCCTTCAGGTATTGATAACATCCCCTGGAGCCTTCTCATCTCAAGGGGGAACAAGCCCAGCTCTTTCAGCCTTTCCTCATAGGAGAGCTGCTCCAGGCCCTTAATCATCTTCATGACCCTTTGTTGGACTCTCTCCGTTATGTCCATGCTACCCCTGAACTGGGGAGCACAGCACTGGACACAGCACAACAGACGTGGCCTTACCTGTCCTGAACACAGGGGAAGGATCACCTTCTTGAATTTGATGGCAATGCTCTCAGCCTAATGTCCCTTAGCGTGCTATTATCTTACTTAGCTGCAGAGGCAAAGTGCTGACTCATGTTAAATTTGCTGTCCACCAGAAATCAAAGGTCCCTTTCTGCAAAACTGCTTTGATCCTTTAGCTGATGAGCTCTCAGCATGATACTTTGTTGAAATGTATGAGGTATATGTTGGCCCATTTTTCCAGTCTGTTGAAGTCCCTCTGGATGGCAGGATAACCACATGGCCTGTCTGCTCCTCTTCCCAATTTTGTACCATCTACAGAAGTAACTGGCAGTGTTTGACAGGTGTGTGCAGGGATGATGTTGCTGGGGTGCCTTGTGTGAGGTCTGTCCATGACTTATCCTGTGCTGTGGGCAACCCATGCCAAGGCATAGGACAATGAGGAAGAATCCAGGAGCACTAGAGGAAAACTAATTAACAGCAAGGAATGGCAGAAAGAAAACATTATCCACTAACACTAACCACCTGTGCTGTTCATCACCTCATCAAATGAATTGGGAGCAGCAAAATAAGGAAAGTGGGAAGAGATGTATTTTTTCTAGACTAAGCCCGGGAAGTGGAGAGGAAAGGTATTTACTTAAATGTTATTGTAATTGATCATTAGTAATACTATTTTCTTAATATCCAAATTAGTAATCAGAAGTTTGTGTTAATTGACATCAAGCTAAATTACGCAAAATTTCCCTGAATTGAGACTGCTTTGACTGTATCAGCATCCTATTTGGTCTGGGCTGAGATGACAAGATGGCCTGCAATAGACAATGGTGTTTTGCAGTGTAACGGTAAACAAAAATACCCCCCTGCATGCAGGACGGAAACTTCTCACCAAATTTTCTCATACTGTACTAAGCTGCAGTGAATGTTTAGGTGCTGGGTACTGTCTTGTCACACAAGAGAGGTATTGAGGTCTGCAGTTGTAGCCCCATCCCCTGTCCAAGGAGTATCCCAGCGCCCTACTCCTTTCCTAGGTCTGTACCAAGAGAAAGCACCTATCTACACTGCCCTGCCACTGTTGCCATCATCATGAGGCTGAGAGTCAAAGGGAAGAACTGGGGAGAGATGCTGTGATTCCAAATTGTTTTAATGCTCTTTGCATGGGAGGGAAGAAAGGGAATCTCACACATAGTGACACCAAGCAGCAAATATACAGACAGGAAACATGCCTGGAGAGGGTGAATCTGCCATCGTTACAGCTTGGCATCTCCCACGGCAACTCAGTGGAAAGGATAGAAAAATAAATCATCAGCTGATGTATTACGCCTACCAACTGGCGATGCCTCAGAGCAGGGGGCCACTGCAAAGAGTAGGTGGTGGGGAAACAGTAGAAAAAGTCACATGTCCTGATGCTGTTAGGAATCCACAAATAGCCATGCATGTGATTGTCTTGTTTCTTTCTGTCCTCTGCATGGGGAAAGTAAGCCATGCTACTCATATAAATGATATTGCATATGCTGCTTGTCCCTCAAAAACATGTGTGCCTGTCATGTTCCTCAGAACAATAAATGAAGCTTTTATTTATCTTTAATAATCTTTTATAATTTAAGCATTATTTGGAGGAACTTGTCACCATTGCTCTCTTCTTGCATCTCCCATCTCTCATGGCTCCAGCTCCCAGTGTAGGACCGTTCTAGAGAGTTGATAAGCCATGTAACCCTGCCCTCCTCCCTTACCCTTCCTGACACAGGTTTGTCTCTTTTGTTGAGCTTCTCTGAGGTCTTGTAGCAATCTGAAGCCTGCCTCATTTACAAGATAGCCCTATCAAAGTTTGGCAGAATCCATATTTAACCTATCATACTGTGGACACAAAGTCTGTGCCTCATCTCAGATCCAGGGTAAAGGTGAGCATCTTTTTGTTTGTCTTATAAGGCATGCTATGGATCTAGAGGGTGTGGCTCTGGTGGTGGTCCTTCTAGAAAATGCCATCATGGTTCCTCCGAGGTGCCACATATCCCTTCTGTGCAACAGTTGGCACTGCAGGTAGAAGTGTGCCAGCTGCGTAGTCATTGGGATCATAGAAGCCCTGCCTGACTACTCTTGTTACTGACAGGACAGCAGCATAGCCCAAAGCATGCACAGCAAACTGGTCAGCACCCCTACATTTTACCAGAAAGAATCCTCCATTTGCAGCACCACATGCTCAATCACTTCCCATAGTAAGTAGGCTACAAAAGAACAGCAAGTCTAGTGTGCACAGAATCCATTCTACAGCAGACATAGCCCAAATCCACACCCCATTGCCTTGTCCACAGCTCCCTTCTGCTGCTGTTCTGTTCTGGTCATTACCTTTGAGTTCAGGACACTGTTATCTCACCACTTTCAGCACAGTCACTAGATGATTTGGTCCATCTTATCAACGGCTTTTTACTGAATTTCTGCAATGAGTCTAATAATTCAGATCTTTCCAACATGGTTGTAGACCAGGCCCTCAGATGAATGTGATTATAGGAAAAATGTTGTAGGAGACTGTGCACTGTGCCATGTGTGCCCAACTGCTCTGAAGGACTTCACATAGATATCTGGTGATAAAGCCTGGAAAGCATGGAAGCTGCATGAGGGCATCCTGCAATACGGGTTTGAAATTTTTGATGTCTTTTATTCAGAACCATAGACTGAACCACTGCAGCCCTAAGCTGGACTTCTTACAGAGGGGCAGTGACTTCACTCACATGAGAGAATGGCTCAAGTGACAGAGGGACATGAAGGACCTTCAGGTTTCCTTGATTGTCTCAGTTATTTGAAATCTAACCTTCTTTGTATGGGACTGGCTCCTGGAGCTCCACAACTTGCATTGCACTGTATCCATATTGCCTGTAGTGGAAAGGACCTGTGAAGAACAGGTCTGTGAAGAACAGAATCTTTTAACTAATTTATTTAATATTCCTATCTCATCACATTCCCTTTCTGTTTTTGTAACTACTTTCCTTTTAAATACATATTCTGAACACCGAAGTACTGCATGGTAACCTTTATAATAGTTTCATGTTGTTTGTTAATGTTGTTACCTGGTGACCAAAGGATATTTAAGTGCTTAGGTAGATGGCTTGAGCACAGAGGACAAAGCAGTATTGGGAAAGAATTACTGGTAGGACTAGTGGCGACAATACCCTGCATGAGATCTGACCATGACAGGGGAATAGAAAACATTTTGTGAGAATTTTTGTCTGTATAGAGTACAGAGAAGAAAAGAATGAAGACTTTTGAAAAAGAGCAAGGCAGAGAAAAAGCAGAGAGAGGACAGCAGAAAACAAGCCCTGAAGCTGTAACTCCCGGGGGAGGGAGTGAGGCTGTCACTGTACAGAGCTCATAGACCCTGGAATGGAGAGTGGAACGCAGGATAATGGGGATGAGTATGGTTGATCAGCAAGGAGGAAAAAGGAAAACCAGATCTATTTTTAGCTACCGTTAAGTAATGCTAAAAGATCTAAGTGAGCCACAACATTTGCTTCTCTAATGGAGCTGGCCTCGAGGCAGGCAGGCACAGATTGTCTCTCACACTTCTCTGTCAGTAGGTCCTGTGGGGTCGAATGGGGCAAGCTGGACACCCAGGAGCTGAAGGGCCTGATTTAACTCTGGCAGTTCCTGCTGGAGTGGATCATCGTTCTCTCTTTGAGTGGTCCAAGGCACAGTGGGCAGACACAGCATTGAGGCTCTGGTGTCAAGCCTGCCTTGTGCCTGTTCACTGCTGAACAGCCAGCTGGCTGTATATCTTCTGCGAGATCCTGCAGGAGGACAGTAGTGCCCAGCTGATGGGAACATATGGCCCATAGCCGTTACCAAATGTCCACATCATCCAAGATCATATCAGGTAACTGTTGTCTGCCAAGATGTGACACTTGAATCTCCTCTAAGAGGCCTTCATTTGTAGATAGTATCTTTAGACTATCTGAATATCACAAGCTCAACCAAGGATTTCACACAATGTAATGCCCAGTTCTCCTTTGGTGATTGGTGCTATAAACTGCTTTAGCACTCTGAGCTTGTTTAGATCAGATTTTAAGTGACTAAAACAATTCCTTCTTTATGACCTGATTGGGATTTTGCTGAGGTCTGGTTTCAGGTTGCTCTCTCTAAATCTCTGTAACCCCCTAAAACACTTCTCCACAGTGTTCCTTTTTGGTGCAGCTACATATCAAAAAACAACAACAAAACAAAAAAACCCACACTGATGAGGTTGCAGTGTTTTCTTATCATTACTATATTTCATGCTTTTTATTTTGTCATCTATTTTTCCAAATCAATTTTCTTCTCCTGCAATCATCAAATTAATTTATTATGAAGGTTCTTTCATTTGTTCAATTTCAGCTATTCATGCCATATGCTGGAATTTTTAATGACATTTGTGTAGAAAAAGATTCAAGTCAGTATTTTGCAAGCAATCTTCAGTAGGATTTATCTTACTGAGTATTGCAATTCAGAAGTTGATTATGATGAAGGCAGTTAGAATAACTAAGCAAGATAACAGCTTATTTTCCCAGTATTAGTCACCGGCTTTAGGGTGTCTAACCAAACACTGACTTTAAAACAGCTTTGGAATGGTAAGCTGAGATTTACATGATTGATGTTCAGAAACTCAAATTAGGTAAACAATGTCAGCATCTTTTGCACTGAGATTTCAAAATATGAAAATCTTATTCAGGATTTTTACTGAGTACATTACTTTAAAATATTTTTCAGTCCTGGAATCTGTTCTCCCTGAATATGTTACAGTATAGACTGAACTTGCAGCTAGCCTTGTCCATACAATGTTGATATCATGGCTTGGTCTAAATTATCCAACGTTTATTCTCCAAGATATTTTTCACTTATATTCCAGCATCAGTTCTGAATGTTGTGGGATATCTGCTCAGGATCTAATGAGATAATTATTCTTCATTCCTTTGCTTTTCTTTGTTCTGAATGTAGGGGGAAAAAAAAAACAAAGGCTGAAACAAAGAAGTTTTTGACTTTCTATGTGGATTTCTATAGAGAAAGATGAAGTCAGCAAATATTACCTCCTCTAAACCCAGAAATTTGTCGTATATGAAATAGGGCAAAAGTACTCAAAAGCATCTCCTTACCCTGTGGAACTGTTCTTCCTATTTTTTCTTAATTTACCTTGTGTGAGCTATTCCTAATAACTCTTCTGCTTTTTGGCACTTCATATATCCAGAACGTATATCCTCTTTGTATATCGAGATTATCCATATTCCAAATGTTGTTATGTGTTGTTACAAACCGGGCTACCTAGAGCCACTTGCCAAGGATAGGCCACGTCTGGTTGATTTTTGAATATATCCAAGGAGGGAGACTCCATAACATATCTGGGCAACCTGTGCTGGGGCTCAGACAACCAAACAAGAAAAAAGATGTTTCTTGGTGTATAAACAGTACGGTTATTTAACTGTATCTGAGTATAAAATTTGTTTTTACCATTATTTGTTACAGACAATGATAGAAAACTATGATGCTGGACTACAGAATCTAATTAATTATTGGGCTTGATAATAATCTCTGATATATAGAAGGTTATATACCTGCTAATGTTCTTTGGGAGCATTCCATGGGCTTTCTTAAGTCCAATATTAAGCAAAATGTCCACAGACCAGTTCAGAGAAAAAAATGGGGTATCAAATTCTAAGAATTCTTCCACCATGGATACCGTAGAGTCAATGTCTGGAGTACCGTGTGTCCTGAACAAATAATGAACCTTGACCAGGCTGGCCAGCAAACTACATGTCCTTATACTGGAATTATTAGAATAGAATAGAATAGAATAGAATAGAATAGAATAGAATAGAATAGAATAGAATAGAATAGGAGTAGAGTAGAGTAGAGTAGAGTAGAGTAGAGTAGAGTAGAGTAGAGTAGAGTAGAATGGAGTAGAATAGTTCAGTTGAAAGGGAACTTCCAATTCCAACTACCTGAGTGCTTCAGGGCTAACCAAAAGTTCAAGCATATTATTGAGGGAATTATCCAAATACTTCTTGAACACTGACAGGCACAGGGCATCAACCTCCTCCGTAGGAAGCCTGTTTGAGTGTTTGACCACCTTCACAGTAATTAAAGTTTTCCTAATGTCCAGTCTAAACCTCTCCTGGTGCAGCTTTTTGTCATTCCCATGTGTCTTGTCACCAGTTACCAGGGAGAAGAGACTGGCACCTCCTTTTCTTTTTCCCTCCTCTGGAAGTTATAACGAGCAACAAGGTTAACTCTGAGTTTCCTTTTCCTCAGACTATGTCATAGTTGGATAATTTCTCCAGAATGATGCTGTGAGGGATGATATCAAGGTCCTTACTTAAATTCAGAAAGATTATGTTTACTGCCTTCCCCTCATCCACCACACATAACTTTATTGTAGGAGATCACATTACTAAGGCAGTATTTTCCCTTGAAGAACCCATGTTGGCTATGCCTGATAATAGCTTTGTTCTTTAACTAACTTTCAACAATCCCTGAGGACAAACTTCTCTATAACTTTTCCAGGGACTGAGGTTAGACTAGTAGTTCTCAAGTTTCTTGAGTCTTCTCTCATGCTCTATTTGTAGATGAGCTGTCTAGCTTTCAATCAACAGGGACCACCTCATGACCTTTTATAAATTGCTGAGAGGAGTCCAGCTATAATGTCCACTAATTCCTTCAGCACACTGAGGCGAATCTCATCAGGTCCCATAGGCTTATATATGTAGAGCTGAGACAATTTCTGTGACTGCAAATGGAAACACTGCTTTCTCAGTCATGGTCTGCCAACTCTGACAACCAGGCAGCCCAAGAATCCTCATATGCTAATTTATGTCTTATGCTTATTATAGTTGATGCAGTATTAATTCATTCTTTAGAGTCTGCTGTGACTCTGTACAATACATGATTCAAATGATTTCCTTCTGTGTCATTATATTTTGTTTGCAGTTCTGTTTTATGTAAAATCTCTATCCTACCCTGTAAAATCTCTACTCTAAGCAAGACAAGACTGTATTTGTCAAGGTCAGACAGATGGAGTCTATTAGACTGCTAGTGGCTTTCTGGAAGTTGTTCTCTAATGGACAAAGAGAGGCTAAATATAGTGCGCAGTGTAATGACTCACTTCTTAAGAAGGTAACACATAATTCTACAGCTTCAGAACACTGAGAATCTGCCCATTACAGACCTTTGAAGTCCTGAGTTGGCAGGCCTTTGGATGACCTTACAGAGAAACTAAATCTACATGGTAGTGGGGGGAAAAAAATTTAAAAGAGGCTTACTTTTTATCCTCAGTGTTCCTAATAGAGAAATTTAGGAAGAAATTTTGAGTGGAGGATGTGAATTTTGCATCTTAACCTCAGATATGCCCTGCCTTCTTTTCATACACAATTTTGAAAAAAGACTCTTCTTATCTTCCTGAAATGAAAAAATGGAAGTAGGTTCAAAGCACCCTGGTAGCATCCACAGTTCAAAAGAATATGACATCTTCAAACATCTTGCCTATTTCATGTGCCTTTGCATCATATCTTTAAAGAACTTTCTCCTTCATTCTGCTCTAAACTTCACCTTTTCATAAGATCACTTCAGCATTTGAGCTTCTGTTTTATTAAAACCACTATCTTACCACATTTTATGAGGTCTTCATAACATAAGTCCTGTGCTTTGGAACGAGCTTTGTAAGTTCTTTTCAGATTATATGAACATAAAAGAGAGAACTCCAATATCTACAGAGAGGGACCTGGGGATCCTGGTACACAACAGGTTGGCCGTGAGCCAGCAGTGTGCCCTGGTGGCTAAGAAGGCCAATGGGATCCTGGGGTGCATTAAAAAGTGCATTGCCAGCAGGTCGAGGGAGGTGATCCTCCCCTTCTACTCTGCCCTGGTCAGGCCTCAGCTGGAGTACGGTATCCAGTTCTGGGCTCCCCTGTATAAGAAAGACAGGGACCTCCTGGAAAGAGTCCAGTGGAGGGCCACAAAGATGATAAAGGATGTGGAGCATCTCCCTTATGAGGAGAGGCTCNATTCTGTAATTTTTCTCCTGGTATTCTCGTTACATAACTAGAAGCAAGACTTAAGGTAGTTCAGACTTGATAATTATGAGTACTACAAATTTTTTTACTGAGTGATCAGTTCCAGGCCTGGTTTCCAGATTTCCCTTGAGTGTTGCTTTCCCATCAAGCATTCTCACAAGAAGTTACCAGCTGAGTTTCTAGATTCCTCCTGTGAAAGAATATATAATGTAAGGCAAAGACTATGTGAAAACAGACTTTATGATTTTCTTGCTCAATTTTCTAGTTCAAGGGAAGTGACTAATTTCAGGCAATATTACTGAAGTAACAATGTGGCTGGCAAAATAAATGAAAGACTAGATGTTCTTGTTGTCTATATTAGTAAATAAAGTAGTGACTAGGAACAGCCCTGAGTACTGTAACTGAATAATCTATACTGTTAAACATGGGCCACTAAAATTCTCCCAACAATTCCTCTGTGTAGTACAGAAGTACAGTATAGGGATCATTCCCAGCAAGCAGGACCTGTCAAAAGGTTTTGGTTGTCATCCTTGCAGGGCTGAATCCTGTTGAAAAAAAAAGAAAGAACTTTCTAAGAACTGCTTCTAAGTGCTGCTTAATTTCTAGACTGGTTGAAGGAACAAATCAGGAGCTTGCCTGGAAGTTTCCTGTTTGTAGATGTCTTCAACTATCTTCCAAATAAGGATAATGCCAAAGATCTGTTGGTTTGTAATTGGAATTTATAATGCATTGAAAGAACTTTGCTACAAACACATTTTTATATTTTAAATTTTCAAAATTTCGGACAATTTCTAGACCGCAGCTTTAACTGTAATACTACAACATTCTTAAAATACTAATTTGAAAATTAAAATATAAATATACATATATATACTAATGCATATTGGAACCCTTTGTAAATTCTCTAGCTACCTTTACAGATATCTGGTATCAATGTTTCATCAACATGTAGCTACTGAGCCACCTCACGACAGGTAAGAAATGGGAAATTTTCAGGGCTGTTGAACACAACAGATAATCCTACTGGTTCAGAACAAAGCTACTTTCTTTTTTTTTCCCCCTGTAATTGAGGTACTTTGGAAGAATTCACATCAGTCAATGACTGTCAATGTCTAATTTTCTTCAGTAGGAAGGTATTTCAGGCTTGGCAGAGTTTGATATACAGAGACATAACACAAATAAAAACACTTGTTAGGTTTCACACAGAATCTTTATAATTTGTCTCTGCTTTAAAAGTCTTTTATGATAATTGTATTACTAGGTAACTATAGAAAGATGAAAAGATAGCTTTCATATGAAAATATATCATCCTACTAGAGGTAAAATATCTCTTAATAAAAGACATAAATTGGAGTAAAGAAGTTCTATATAATCACATTTTACTGTTTTTTTCTGGTGTAAAATACTGCAAAAATAATTTTCCCTGGCTTTATGCCCAGTGAAGGTAAAGACAATATTGTACATCTGAGGTGTAATTGTATCTTTGGTAAATTTATGTGAAGGTATGCAACTATTAGCAATTTTGTAAGGGTAGAGTTTTAAAAACTATGATAACTGAAAAAAAAAAAATTGTTGTATTTGCTTATATAGTCATTGTGGTAGTTCAATGCAGTAAATTTTAGCCATTCTTAAAGTAAATGTAGCTCCAAACACATCTATTTCAAGTATATTGAACAAGCACTCTGAAACTGGCGGAGTCAAGCAAGTGAATGCATCCAAAACAAGTTGAGTTCTGAAGGAAATGTGTTGGTTTCCTTTATCTCACTGAATATTATCATCTCCTTCTAGTGGTCTTATTAAGTTGAATAAGAGCATAGCCCTAACAGTACAGTTCTTATGCAAGCTTCCATCTAATCAAATAATAAGGTAAAAAAGAAAAAAGCAAAATCGCTGTTTCTGCAAATTTATAACAATTCTGCAAGTTTGAGGTCTTAGTTAATTAAGCTAGATGAAAACTATTTTATGAAGTACTTGTTTGGACTGCACTCTAAACATATCTTCATTTCATAAGGTGACCAACTTTGGAGTAGCACCGACTAACAGATAAAAATACAAAAGTTATTAATATAATGTGAAGTCTATAAAATGTAATTTTTCCCAGAAACCAGTACTTTAATTTGCACTTAATCTACCATTACACCACATAATCAGCAGATGAGTATTTAGCATGTAAACTCTCATTAGATTCCAGCGGAGATATTTTATCCTTAGTGTCTATCAATGCAGTCTGACTCTTATTTCCTTTGTAAATAGCTTTGGAGACAAAAAAAAAATATCCTTTTCAAACTGGAATATAATTATTACTAATGAATTAAAGGAAGATTTTTCTACTAGCATGTATGAAACAACCATGTTAGTGTGTAGAAGCACCAATTTCAGTGTTTCTGAAATTCAGATGTTTTCTCTTTTGACTTTGTCTTCTGAAACACAGATGTCCACCACATACTTGAGGTTCTAATATTTTAATGAAATTGTTTGGAAACATAGAATTCTCTCCTATTAGCGCTTAATATTAAGGAACTTTTTGTTCATTTTTATTAGATCTCAAAACATTAATTAGCTGCTGAGTTTCAAATTATGATGAAGTTAGGGTTAACTGAGAGATAAATCTAATATCTCTGCGTTACCATGTTTCCAACATGTAAACAGCTATGTGCTATGGTATTCATAGAAGATTTATTTCAGGTTCTTCTGAGCCCTGTGCTCTCTCCAGATAGCAGCACTGTACTTGTGAACAAAGTCCCCATAGTGGATCAACATATGACAATAACTTTAGGTCTTCTCTAGCTATCACCTGCTTTAAGTATCTATATTTTACAAGTAAACTTTCACACAGATTTAGCAAATCAGAAATGTTTTTTGGGACTAAGAATTGCAATTAATTGCTACAAAGAAAAATGTTGGAAGATTACAGGTAGCATCTGGTGATGCTTGCCACATGTCTTAGTTTCTAACTGAAACTTTCTCTCAGTGTCTGCTACAAAGCTGTGTTTTGGTTCTAGAAAGAAAACATGGCTGATAACAGCCGGCAGCGCTGAACAGAACCAAGGACATTTGTATGTCTCTGCCAGGAGAGTAAAGAGGCTGGGGGGGGCCACAGGGAGCTGGGAGGGGACAAGAATGGGGCAGCTGACCCAAACTGACCAAAAGGGATATTCCATACCATATGACATCATGTAATATAAGGAAGGGAAGGGAGCGGGGAGGGCCCGTTTGCTTGGGGATTGGCTGAGCATCGGTCGCGGTCGGTGAGCGATTGCTTTGTACAATCACTTATTTTGTATATAATTATCATTACTGTTATTGTACTCTATTTTCTTCTTTCTGTTAGTAAATAGCTTTTATCTCAACCCCCGAGTTCTACCTTATTTCTCGATTCTCTCCCCCATCCCAGCTGGGAGGAGGGGGGGGGTGAGCGAAAGGCTGTGTGGGGTTTCCAGGCCTGCCTGCTGAAACCAGAACACCACATAAGTATACTCCTAGAGTAATCTTATCGTCTCATAGACACGAACCATTGGTACACCATGTACATGCATCTTCAGCTGCTTGAACTGATGTTGAATTTCACCCAGTCTGAGTTTCACCCATACTTTAGCATTCATTTTAAGAGCATTGAAGATTCAGCACTACAAGCTAGAGAGGAAATGTCAAGAGGTACAATCAGTAGGAAGAGAGTTCATTTTAGTGTTGTAGATGAAACCACTCAATAAACTTTCTCTTGTCTTAATTAATTTATTTTTGAAATCTATTTGAATTTGAATAAATATTCTAGTACTTAAAACGCTTAATGTTTTGAAGGCACTGTTGGAATGTTAATGCATTCTTCCAGCTTCATTGCGGTAGTCTCCATCATAAAATATTTCCTAGCACGAAGAAGCAAGCACGTAAAATGACATTTTCTGTCATACTAAGGTGATTCAGGAATATAAGACCTGTCAAGTACCAGTGACAGCTATATTCCTTAGTCAGTTATGGCTTCTTGGAAATTGCTAATTATCCTCCAAAGTTCTAGTATAAAATGATGCAACTTTGATGTTGTAGTTCCTTTCACATGATCTGAATTTTGCTTACTGGAAGACTAAAAGTCATGGTGCAATTGTTTGCAGATTGAAGCAAAAGCTTTGAAACTTGTGATGTACTCACCTCGTTTCATACATTCACCTGTCTGTAGAAGGTTTAGGTCAAGAATAGTCACAAAAGCACTCTGCCACTCAGATAAGAGAAAACAGAGCTGGAAGCACTTTAAGGATGCCTTTCTGAGAGCGCAAGACTAAGAAGTCAGGCAGAGAAGACAGGAAACCAGCATGGCTGAGCAAGGACCTGCTGGTCAAATTGAAGGAAAAGAAGGAAAAGTATAAGAAGTGGAAGCGAGTTTGGGTGGCCTGGGAGGAATATAGGAACGTTGTCTGTATCTGCAGGGATTAATTAAGCTTGACAAGGGACATGAAAAACAACAAGGATTTCTTTGGATACATTGGTCACAAGAGACAAGGAAAGGAGAGTGTACTCCCTCCGATAAATGAAAAGGAAAAACTGGTCTCCTCAGACATGGAGAAGTCTGGAGTACTTAGTGAGTACTTTGCCTCAGTCTTCACTGCCAGTCAGTCTTCCTAAGCCTCTTGTGTCCCTGAAGTTATAAGTGGGAGTCAGAGAGGCAAAATTCCTCCTAGTATAAGAGCGGAGCATGTCCAAGACCACAAGGCTGAGTGTGTATGAGTCTATGGGGCTGGATGATATACATCACAGGGTCCTGAAAGAACTGGATGATGTGGTTGCCAAGCTGCTCTCCATCGTATTTGAAAAGTTGTGGCTGTCAGGTGCAAGTCCTCAGTGACTGGAAAAAGGGAAACATCACTCCCATTTTTAAGAAAGGGAGAAAGGAAGATCTGGGGAACTAGAGGCCAGTGAGCCTCAAATCTGTGCCTGGGAAGATCATGGAACAGATCCTCCTGGAAGAACTGTTAAAGAACATGTGAGATAAAAGAGAATCTGAGACAGCCATCACAGCTCCACCAAGGACAGATCGTGCTTGACCAATCTGATTGCCTTCTACGATGAAGTGACAGCATTGGTGGAGCAAGGAAGGGCAACTGATGTTTGTCTATCTGGACTAGTGCAAGGCCTTTGACATGGTGTAAGAGACTGTTTTGGAACCTTTTGTCTCAAAGTTTGCTGTGAGAACTCTCTTGTCTCAAAGTCTGCCAACCTGCCCGAAGGCTTGCAGNGTCTGATAGAACGGCGTGGGATCCATGGTGGTGACTGTCCCCGCTTTCTATATGTAACCCTTGCTCTTACTTCCTATCTTTTACTATCACCTGCTTGCCCATCCCCATCTCCCTCACTGACCAGAATTCCTATTAAACTGGTCGGACAACATTTGACCTCGTTTGTGTCTTAATCTCACGCCGGGTATGTTACAGAATCTCCCCTCACTCCGATAATCGGAGCGGGACACATGGTCCTGCCCCACATCCTTATCTCTAAATTGGAGAGGTATGGCTTTGAAGGCTGGACTGTTCAGTGGATAAGGAATTGGCTGGACAGTCATAGCCAGAGATGTGCTGATAACGGTTCTATGTCCAGGTGGAGACTAGTCATAAGTGGTGCTCCACAAGGGTCCATCTTGCAACCAGTGTTCTTCAACAACTTTATCAATGACAAAGGCTCTGGGATTAAGTGTACTCTGAGCAAGTATGTTGACGACATTAAGCTGAGTGGTGCAGTTGAAACAACAGAAGGAAGGGATGCCATCCAGAGGACCTGGACAGGCTAGAAAAGTGGGCCCAGGAAAATCTAATGTGATTGAACAAGGCCAAGAGTAAGCTGTTGCACCTGGGTCAGAGCAATCCCAGATGTGAGTACAGACTAGGAGAAGAACTCCTTGAGAGCAGCCCTCCAGAGAAGGACTTGTGCGTCCTGATGGATGAAAAGCTGGATGTGAGCCAGCAGTGTGCTCTTGCAGCCCAGAAGGCCAATGGTATCCTGGGCTGCATCAAAAGAGGATAGCAGGGAGAGGGAGGTGATTGTCCCCCTATACTCTGCTGTTCTAAGGCCCCATATGGAGTACTGTGTTCAGGCCTGGGGCCTCCAGTAAAGGAAGGATGTAGTGCTGTTGGAGCAGGTCTGGAGGAGGGCAACAAAGATGATCAGAGGTCTAGAGCACCTCTCCTACGAAGAAAGGTTGAGGAAGCTGGGATTGTTTATATTGGAGAAGAGAAGGCTCTAAGGAGACCTCATTGTGGCCTTCCAATACTTGCAGGGATCTTACAAGCAGGAGGCAGACTGACTTTTTACACAGGTAAATAGTGATAGGGCAATGGGGAATAGATTTTAACTGAAAGAGAGAAGATTTAGGTTAGATATTAGGCAGAAATTCTTTACTCAGAGGGTGGTGAGGCACTGTAACAGATTGCCCAGAGAAGTTGTGGATGTCCCAGTCTCTGGAGGTGTTTAAGGCCAGGTTGGATGGGTTCTTGGGCAGCCTGATCTAGTGATTGGCAACCCTGCCTATGGCCTTAAAGATCACCTGGTTTCAACCACCCTGCCATAGGCAGTGATCTTTAAGGTCCCCTCCAACCTAAGCCATTCTATGATTCTATGAAATATCAGGAAGAATTCATCCTGAAGACATATGAAAGCCAGTATTAGGAGCTGGTTTCTTGCCAAACATCTGGAAACTTAGGCTCATTATCTGCTAAAGAAAGCTTGGACATGCCTGCCAAGATGCAGTTAGTGGTATTGTCTATGATTTTGTGAAGCAGAATTTTAACTTTGGATATATCTGCCTAGTCGTTAGCATTTTATTTAGTCTGAAGTCATCTGGCCATAACTATAAAAGTTATTCAAAGTTCCCCATGGCTTTGGATTATTGCAGAAACATTATAGATGTCTTGTTTTTAGTTATTACATGGTGCTTTAGATTGTGTATCCTGTTCTTCCCTTTCAGTTTTTGTCTTCCACTGGGAGATTTCTCTTTCAATTGTGTTTTCAGTTGAAAGCCCTCAGTGGAAATAAGTTATTGCCCATAAAATGTTATCCACAAAAAGACTACGTTGTTCACAGCCCTGTAAAACTTGCACCAGTTAAGTGGATTTTTATGTCTCATTCTTGTTAATTTACTGTCTTGAAATTTGTACAAAACTTCTTCTGTTCCCTGAAGAACTAGAAGAAAGGGTTCATGCTCCTAATACAAAAGATTTAATGTGCCTTAGATTTGTCTGAAAAAGGACGAGTCTCTACTCTATTTCAAGCCTTCTAACTGGAACTAAACTAGCTTGTTTCCTCACTTTCTGTCTTTGGAGTATTTGATCACTGCTTAATCTGTATGCTATAGCCTTTGAAGGGATTATTTTGCCCTTTCTTGCTGATACAGAGGATGGTGCTTGCAGGCCTCAGACTCATTTCCAAGCTTCATCTCCCAGAGCGACAGATTGTCTATGATCAACCGTCTTTGTAGAGGTGAGTACCCAAAAACTTATCAGTCTGTAAAGTTTTTAAACATCTGAAACAAATTTCTGCTGATCATTTTTTCTAGCATCATCCACATTGTAATTGATCCCACAGATGAATGGCATCACAGTAATGTGGTTTGATGTTGCAAAACAAATGTGTAATATTTTCTTTTTCACTTTCTGAACTTCATACAACAGAATGCAAGTGCTAATTCTTCTTGATAGCTTTAAGAGACTTGGGGGAGATAAATAGGAAGGAGATAAATGTACTCTACAGGAAAAAAAATATTTGAAATGTTCACCTCCAGAACTTGTTCTATTTTATGGAATTGAAATAAAACCTTTTGATAAGCATAATGCAGCTTTTATCCTTAAAAGCAAGCAATTTTAAGCTGCAAAAAAGGGCAAATTATAGATCTCAATTATTAAAATGCAAGGTGCGGGTTAATACCAAAGTATCTTTGTTATTTATCTTTGCATGATTTAAAGATTCTCTTCTTTGTTTAGTGTTTTAACGTTAATTAAAAGCAATTAAACATGACTGAATTTTGAGAAGAAACAAAAATTGGGATACAATTGGAGAAAGAATACAATAAAAATGCTTCTGATTTTTTCATTCCATTGCATTTATTTTAAAATTTAATCTTACGGAATCAAATACACTTGTGGAAAACAGCTGTTAAAAATGTACTGGGTTGATAGAACCATTCATAGAATGGTTTGAGTTGAAAGAGACTTTAAAGATCAACAAGTTACAAGCCCCCTGCAATGGGAAGCGACACATTCACACTAGATCAGGTTGCTCAAAGCCCCATCCAGCTTGGCCTTGAACACTTCCAGGCGTGGGCATCTGCAGCTTCTCTGAGCCACCTGTTCTGGTGCCTCACCACCATCACAGTAAAGAGTTTCTTACCAATATCTAATAATTTTTCAGTTTGTCCGATCACTACACACACTGATAAAAAGTCCCTCTCCAGTTTTCTTTTTGGCCTGCTTTATGCCAGTAAAAGGTCTCTCCAGAGACTTCACTTCTCTAGACTGAGAACAACTCCAATTTTTTCCAGCTCTCTGATCATTCTCGTGGCCCTCCTCTGCACTCAGTCCCACAAGTCCATGTCCTTCTTAGGTTTGGGACCCCCGAGCTGAACACAGTACTCTGCATGGGCTCTCACAAGGACACAGTATGGAGGGAGATTCATCTTCCTCAACCTGCTAATCATGCTTCTTTTGATGCAGCCCAGGATATGGTTGACTTTCTTGGCTGCAAGTACACATCGCTGGCCTTGTTGAAGTTCATGAGTTTCACACAAGCCTACCTCTCAAACCTGTCAAGGTTTGTCTGGATGGAATGCCTTCCTTCCAGGGTGTCCGCTGTACCACACAGCTTAATGTCGTTCACAAACTTGCTGAACGTACACTCAATGTGAGCACTCAGGGTTGCCCAAAGGCTGTATGCCTATTGTGTTTTTGTTCAACAGAGACTTAAATAATTCTGTTCAAAACATGGAAAGTAGGCTCAAAGATTTCTTGTTCCACGTTTATTAACTTCTCTTTTAACAATTTCTGCAGTTCCTGTTTTGTTTACTTTCCTGTCATTAGTACTATCTCTAGCCTGGCATATTAATGCAAGTGCTACTAAGTGCAGTCCGTTATCTTGGTTATTCTATTTAATGGCATTTTGTCCATTGAAAAATTGTTTCTTGAATTGAAGCAGAATTGAATTGAACCAGTAATCAGCTGAAGGTTAGACAATTTGATTTCTGAAAGGTTAGACTTGACATTAAGGTATGCCTTTTCGATTTTAGAAGCAGCTACAAGAGCAATTACTTTACTTTGAAACTTTATTGGGGATGTTGAAATAGAAAAAATTCAAGAGCTATTTTAAAACTGGAAACCTACCAGTTTACCTACCTGTAAGCTAATTTTGCCATTGCATAGTATTTAGTATTAATTTATTACTCCATAAAACAAAACTCTTCTAGGTCAATTTCTTGTGTTGCATTCTGGGATGTTCTTCAAATGAATCTTGGTTCTCCTGTAATAGGACAGAATTCACAAAAATAAGTGGACTTATTTCCATAGCTGAACTTGATCCTCTATTTCCGTGAGGTTACAGGGAAGGGGGGGGAATTCTGAAGACATATGTGTATATATATATATATTTCCAGAATGACAGAATTTAAAATCCCAATCCGAAATTGCTTTCATAATTTTTAGAATTTTTCATAACATTTTTAGTTGTAGTGAAAATAATTATAATGCACAGCTTGTGTAACCTATAAGTATTCTGCTATAATTTGTATCCGTTGACATTTGTCTTTTGCCATGTTCCTTCCTTCCTAAAATAATTAGATACTTTTCAATGGAAAGGTAGAAACGCAAAGGGAAGAAAGGCTCTGAATCAGTCTTCTGTTCAGTACTCATTACAAAGATTAAATTCACAATTGTCCCATTTAGAAGCAGTAAAGAAGAAGGTAGCTAGAAAAAGGCAAGGAGCATATTTAAATTCCCCAGTAAACATAAACTTGCTCCTGAATTACACCTTATGAATGAATTAATGATATGGAGTAAATTGCAGTTTACTATAGCCCTTTCACAAGAACTCCATACCTAAGCTTTTAGTGAAAGGCTTTCTGTAATGCAGTATGGAGGATGGTAGCCTTATAATTATCGAATGCACTATCTGATATAAATATTTACTTAATATGTCAGTATACTGAAGCAGGTTATTTCTGCTTCATCCTCCAGAAACATTACAAGATATTCTAATTAGGTAGATATTGGATGCAAGGAAAAATTGATATTTGATTTTAATAAAATTAATTTAGCATCATACAATTACCATCCACATCAAACAAAAATGAGCTATTAATTCAGATAAGAAGACATTTATATAATAGAATTTCTTCCCAAGAAAAAAACCACAAAACATGAAAATGTACAAGTGAGCTATATAAAATACTCAGAAACTTTAATAAAATAGAAATATTCATAAATCTGTTACATAACACAAGTGTTGTTTTTATTGTATAAATAATTAAACTAGTTGATGAAACTGACTGGATTCATGAGTATTTATGAACTTTCATGTCTTACAACAAGGGCTTAGGGCATCCAATATATCATCTTCGTAGTTATAGATTTTACCTTCCTTCACATTGCAATCAATGTTTGATTTAGGAAGATAGAACTGATAAACCATGTTAAGAAAATGAAACAAATACCTAAGTTATGAACCCAAGTTCTAAAAAGGAGAGAGGAGTACTTTACCAGATTAAGTTTCACAAGATGAAATGAGAAGATATTTCCACTTAGACACACATTTTCACCTATGCTGACAAACAGCCTTGCTAAAACAAACCCAAAATTAAAACAAACAAACAAACAAACAAAACACATTAAAATTTAAAAAATTACAATGAAGTTTTTTCTTATAATTGACACAAAAAAAGGTCAGGCAGCCCATTTATCCTAATTCAAGCAGTGTTAACTATCACTGTTGAACATGATGAGATTCCTTTGGATAGTTATAGCTGTCCAACTACTAAAAAGTTGTTTATCTCACTAGCCCTCCAAAAGTTGTATAATTTGCCATTTTAATGCATACAGTTTTACATGCGCCTTAGTGACATGTTACATTGCAAAAAGAAGGCCTGTAAAAGTCAGGAAACTTACTGTCAGGAGACAGAAACATTATTTTTTTTCTCCATGTATTTTATTACATTAAATCTAATTTTTATTCCTTGCCATTTAAAGAGAGGCTAAGCTCTGAATTTTTTTCTTTTTTTTGAACTGAAGTGTAAAATGTCCGTTGATTTTTCTCTCTTCTTTTGAAGCTGAATTTCACAAAAGTGCTGTGTAAACACTGTCTTGGGAGAGAAGGTTCTTGACAAGGGTGAATCTTTCATTTCAAAGTCACATATAAGAAAGGATATAATAACAAACAGCCTTGCCAGCTTTTAAAATTGTGTAATATAACTCATATTTTGTTTCATTTAGAAAATTTTTCAATGCTTTAAATCAGGCACTGAAGACATGGAAAATGGATTTTTTGAAAATTAGCTGATACTTAGTAATCACAGAATCAAAGAATTGCAGGGGTTGGAAGGGACCTCTAGAGATCATTGAGTCCAACCCCCCCGCTAAAGCAGGCTCCCTACAGCAGGCAGCACAGGTAGATGTCCGGACGGGTCTTAAATATCTCCAGAGAAGGAACAGAATAATAATGAATACAAAATAATAATGAATACATGAAATTCCATTCAAAATATGTGAAGTTTATAATGTACTGATATTTAATCTTTAAGGAATTCACTGATTAAAAGTCAGAAAATAGCTTTCTTACCCTAAAAAAAAAGCAACTCAATTACAAGAATGTCTTGGATTCTCTGTGAAGTATTTGTTCCACCAACCTAACTGCAGCATGAACAGGTGAAAGCATTGACAGTGATTCAGTTCTTGATTCTTTCAAAATCACTTTCATTTTTCAACTAAATCCCCAAAACAATATACACTGGCATAGGAGTCAGTAATCTCTTATCTTCCTAAGTATTTCCAGGCTGTTTGCATTACTGAAGCAAAAGGCATGCCAACAGAATCCCTTCTGATAATTTTCCTTGTCACATAAGAATAATCTCAATGCTAAATAATGATGATTACAAACAATACATTTCATGTTGATTATACAGAGCTGTGATAGAGAGAAAGCACTTATCTTCACAACATCACTGATGTCTTTCTCTATGGTATTCTTTGTTCTCAGGACAACTAAAAGAACTACTAATAAAATGAAAGGGGAACAGAATGATATCTTCTAGTCATATTTGTTTGGTCAAGAGGCATCAATGATTTGCTTGCAATGTTTATCTTTTAGCTGAATTGTCAGTGCAAGGTAAAGGAGAGCTATAAAAATAGTGTTCCCCATTTTTGTCCAAACACATTTTGTTATCAAATCTCTCCAGAGCTAGGTGTCAGAATATGTGTAATTGGTATTTGGATTACTAAGTATACCACAGGAACTTTTGGTTGTTTTTAATGAATTGTTAATGGATCTACATTGGTGCATTGGCGTAGCTATTAATTATCAAAACCATATTCCATATTCTTACTTAGAGAAAATTAAGAATAAATAGCCCAGCAATCATTTGTCATTTTCAGAGTATAGGTAATTTTTTTTTTTGTAATAATTCCAACTGCTTGAAAATCACCTAAATCTGTATAGTCAAGATATGGATCTGATTACATATAAAAAATAATAATGTAGATCTAAGTCTGTGGCAAATTTTGTATAACAGATAATATCAGATATTTTACTAAGCTGTAAAAATCTAAACTGTCATAGTCCACTGATTTCATGGAAAAATCATCACAGTACACTGTTGGAGAAATTTAATTGTCAGGAAACATAAAATTGCAGCTAAAATCTACAGATATTTGAACGAAGTTTACAACACTTTTAAGATATTCCCTCTCTCTGTCTCTCTGTGGGTAAGAATATATATTTACTTTGATTTTATGAATGGTTAATTGCATCTGAGAAAATAAAATAAAATGCAACACAATGAGATAATAAATAAAAAACCACAACAGATCCAACTTGTAAATATGTATATGGAAATATGTTTCCTGTAGGAAATTTATGTCACCCGGGAATTACAGCTACAGAGTATCCTATTTTATTTGACTCAAAGTGAATGTATAGTTTACTGTAAAAAAAAAAAAAGAAAATGGAGATAAAATTGCATCTGAAAAAAAAGATCATAAATGTCATAAACATGTCTTTTAAATCTTTCCCAGTATTTTTCAACAGACTCAGTTTCTGAACTTTGTACTTCACTTTTTAGTCCTTTATTCCTCAAAATGGCTGGCCTTTTTGTTTTTGTAAAAAATGATTGTGTATTTTAGAAATTTTAAAGTGAAATCGTTACACAATTTTTTCATCTTTAGGTGTTGATACAAAAGTAAAGAAGAAATTTGTCAGTTATTTTTCAGAATATATGTGAAATTTGAATCACATCTTCCCACACTTTGAAAAATTCTTATGTTTTAGACAAGGCCCGCAGCCTTGTTAATCCATTTACAGTGAGTTGAACTTTGTTGTGGCATTGACTTGGTTTATATTAAAAAAAACAAGCTAACAATCCTTTCTCTTTGTTCTGCATCTTCAAGCGTCCTGAAGAGATCTCTTTGATACCAACCTTATTCCAACTGGATATTCCACTGAATTACTAGGATGTGCTTTCAAACTCCTGTCTGGCAGCAGATTTTAAAGAGTAACAGTGGCTCTGCTGTGGTGAAAATAGTATAGCATGTGTCTATTTGAAAAAAAAATGAGTAATTTTCACTTCTCAGTTCTCCCTATTTCTGCATCAACTGTGGCTCGGATTACTGTATGAAATTTTCCAGTGTGAAGAAAACTACTTTTCAAATTGAAAGTATAATACTTTTCAATTGAAAGTAGACTAAGCCTCCTTGATTTGATGTGAACAATAGCTCATAAACTGAAAGCATCTCTACTTATTCTTGTAATTAATGGTAATCCAAATTGACTTTGAGTTAGAAGGTTGAAATTAATTAACAATCTGAACTATATCTATTGGGATAGCTAAAAAATTCAAATTAGACCTTTGAAAGAGTATAGTGCACTCAGTTCTTAGAGACATGAAAATGTTAAGATAATTCAAATAAAATATTGAATGCTTGATTTCTGGCCCTTAAAAGCCTAGAGGTAAAAATAGTACCTGTAGAGTCTTTGCACTGGATCAGTTAATCTTTTAGATAGGTTATTATCAACTTAACATAGAAGAAGCCTCCTTCCTTCTCTGTCTTAAGATCCATCATAATTATGAGATCCAACACTGAATTGTCATTAACCATCAGTTAAGGACATGATGTAGTTTACATTCTAATTCAATTATTTTTGAAATAATAAAAGTGACAACAATTTGATTTTCACAGAGAAACGCTTCAACACAAAAGGTGTATGATTTAGCTGTGTAAGAACCCAAAAAATCATTTGAAAGACATTTCACTATGGATTTGTTCTTCAGGTTGTTAGGTATGAGATTTCCTACAACAAATCTTTGGGTCATTTTAAACACCAAGCCATTGTTTATGAATGGTTTGTTGGTGGTCAAATGTACTGCAAATAAAAGGAGATATTAACTGCCTATCTTCATTTCCAATGACAGACTAATCTTGTTCAAGCCATAACTCAAATTTGAATGCAATTAGACTTTGCATGTGCAAGTGATTTTCTGATTTTTTTCTAAGCTAACTGCCTTCCAAACTTCTGGGCAAAACTAGAGAACCATTTAAACACCAAGTATAGATACTAACATACTATAGCGGTATCTTTCAGTGCTCCTTTACATCCACCTTCAGTCCCATCTGAGAGTAATTAGCTTTTATTCTGTTTTGTTTTCCATATCCTGGAATCTTGTTCTTCCTTTTTTTTTTTTTTTCTTTTTATGTATGCCACAAAAACACATTCTTGAAGTGACTATTTTTTGCATTAAACCTTTTATTTAACAAAAGACTGCAATTTCAAAATCTCTAATTAGCTAAAGTGAAATCCCATGTGACATAATAAACATGAAGACTAGAATTAAGAGAATGAAATGCAAAAAAGTGTGACCATGCATTTCTGGTTGCAAAGTTTAAAACTAAACATCGTAGCCACTCAAAAGTTTATTACTTTATTAAATATCATGTTAACTTCAAGTAGATCAATTTATACATACTTGTTTCAAATTTAGGTAGATCTTATCAAGACTATCACAAAGAAAATATACGTAGAGAAATAATACATTCTTAAAAATCCAACATGCTAGTATGCAACTAGTTCGGCTGATAGCTGGCCGAAGAGAAGTTGCAAGAGAAAAGTAGAAGGGAAGGAGACTGACTATTGAATTTCTGTGAATATCACCTCATGGGCCCTATTATGGGCTTTTCTTTCATTGTAGTTCAACTTTAACAACTTTTAATTTACATCCTACAGTTTTCACATTATTAAAATAATCCACCAGTACACATGCGGGAAAAAAAAAAGTTTGTTTAAGGTCTGAGAATTAATTTAATTATCTGAGAAGCCAGTTTCTGAACAATTGTATTCGGGGGAAACAGAGAAGATGGAACAAAATAATGACCTTGCAATCTCTAAAATATGGCATTATAGTGAACTTTTGGCTAATCATGGAGACTGGAACAGATACTTTGAATACATAAAGTTATTTCTGAAAACAGAAATCACTTTTCTTGGCCTTCAAATTGTAATGATAGTTGTCGTTGCTTTTAGCCAAAAAAAACATGGCAAACATGTATATTGTAGTCTCAGGCAGTGGTATCATATGTATGTAATAGTACACATGTATCAATTACAAACAAATAAGAAAACTTTGTATAGACTGTTCTTGATAAATGAATGCTGGAGTCTGACTTCTGAAGAAGGAAAAGCACAAGAACAAAGGAATCTTATTCATGAATAAGACAATTGTCATGAGACAGTAAAAAATCAATATTTCTGGAGAAACAATATCGTATTACAGAAATGAGCCAATGTTGTGGTTTGACCCAGCAGATAGCTAAGTCCCATACAGTTATTCACTCACCCTCTCCCCTCCCAAGTGGGATGGGGGAGAGAATTAAGGAATGAATACGGTAGAACTCGTGAGCTGAGATAAAAGCTATTTACTAAAACAGCAGAGAGAATAAAAGAAATACTAGTACATATATATATATGAGAAACAATAGATGATACACAAAGCAAGGGATCAACAACTGACATCCAACCAGCCAGCAGCCCCTCTCTCCGAGCAAGAGACTCCCCTTCCATAAAAATCACATGATCATATATGACATGGAATAGCTCTTTGGTCAGTTTGGGTCAGCTGCCCTGGTCCTGTCCCCTCCCAGTTCCCGGCTCCTTATGCCTCCTAACTGCTTCACTGAGTAACAGAATGCCCTTTGCTGTGTTCAACACTGCCAGGTGTTATCAGTTTTGTTTTTCTTCTGAGACCAAAACATAGCTTCACACCAGACAATAGGAGAGAAGTAACTTCTGTTAGAAACTAAGACAGTCAACTAACTGACTAGCCTGAAATCTAATACTGTTGCCAAATTTATCTTGGCTGTAGTAAATTCAATATTCTGCTTCTATTACATTTTACTGTTGGATGACATATTTTTTACAAAATCCTCACAAAAATTCTTAATTAAGTTTGATTTAATATTGCTAAACTGCAAGACTAACAGACTACCACAAATAGTGAAATACTCACTTTATTTATATTTACTGTTTCTTTTCACAATCACATCTATCTTCTTTGTCAAGGACACGCTTTCACTTTTGTTCTTAAGAAAAATTGTTCAACTTGATCTTTTTTTTTGTTTGCTAAACTATGTAGTATCAGATTTTTATAATCATAATCATTTTGAAAACATTGTAATCTAGTAATCTAGTTGGTGAATGCATCAGAATCATATTAGTACAGATGGCTCCAGGTGTGCCTTGGATTAAGAACAGCAGAGAAGATGACAGGAGGCATAACATAAACGTGATGGTTTTCATCCAGACTGAATAAATCTTTCACACAAACTTGGACTGCATATCAAGTTTGTATGGATCATTTCCTTTTCCTTTCTATTAATGCTTTGGTGTAAAGGGAGTAGCATATGTGCACATTTTCCTAAGATGGGAATTTCTGCTGCACATACAATAAATTTTTCAAAAGCCTCTTTCATTACCCTCCAAGGACGGATTGATGTGGATAAGATTTTGGAGAAGAAACATAGTTTGAGAAATACTAGCTCGTGAAAATCACTGATGACATGCAAAACTGTGGCTGTTTCAACATGTAATTAGTATCCCTTGAATAAACCATGTGCATTAAAAAATTGCTGCCTCATGACGCCCTCCTTCCTACAGATACGAACAGAATCAATTCACATCCAGTTAGGTAGGTGACCTCCGATGATCCTACTGTGCTAGAAAGCCGTCATATGAGCTCCTACTATTTTTTATTTCCTGGATGTGGTAGTGCCAACACTCATAATGATTAGTGATCTGTCTAGATGCATAGTTTAAATGTCATAATGCCAAGGATTATATGCCAAGGATAAGATTATTGACTACCTCAGTTCTCATTTGTGGCCATACTATTGAAAACTGAAGATGGAATCACTGGAAATATTTATTTATCAAACATAATTTTCTACAATTCTATTTGTGAGCTCTTCTCAATGGATAGAATCATAGAATCATTAAGGTTTGAAAAGACCTCTAAGATCATCTAGTCCAACTCTCCACCTACTGCCAACATTGCCCACTAAACCATGTCCCTAAGTACCACATCTACACATTTCTTGAACACCTCCAGGGTCAGTGACTCCAGCACCTCCTTGGGCAGCCTGTTCCAGTGCTTGATCACTCTTTCTGAGAAGATGATTTTCCCTAATATCCAACCTGAACCTCCCTGGTACAACTTGAGGCCATTCCCTCTCATCCTGTTGCTAGTTACCCAGGAGAAGAGGCTGAACCTCATCTTGCCACAACTTCCTTTAAGGTAGTTGTAGAGAGCAATGTACAGAAAAGAGGAATTATTTTGATTACTTCAGAATCCTTTTGAGGATTTTTTTTTAAGGTCTTTCAAGGTTGCAGAAGTTGTGGAATGTCGTATTCCCAGTAGAATGATGTTATGCCTTAGGCACAATATGCATTGAACAATGATTGATTTTCTCCTGCTTTATTTTGTCCACAGAAAAAAATAGTCAATCACATAAAAGTGAGAGAGAAAGAGATTAAAGAAATAAAGAAGCCAAGAATGAGAAAAGCTGGAAATATTAAAACACAAGTCAGATCAAAGTTTAAGTAGATAGAGTCTATGGAACATTTTTCATCAGTATTTATAAGGTAGTGTTAAAGGTTAATGCTATTTCTATGTGTGTAAAGTGTCTTTATTATTTATATTTTATTCTACAGACAAATAAACATCAGTTGTTGTTAATTGGGGTCTATGGAACGTATGACACCCAAGCACCAAAGCTGTATACCATTTAGGAAGAAGGGTAATCAGCCATTTCAATTTCATTTTATTTAGCAAAACATAAGAATATCTGTTTTATATCTAATCTATTTTTCAAGTTTAAATGTACTTGGATGTTCAAGCCAATATTAGAAGTAAATGTTTTCATGTTTAGTTTCACAAGCCTATGAAAATGAAATGAGATGTCAGTGCAAAAGCTTGTAAGTTGACAGTACCAATGTCCAATTAAATGTTGAAAGAACAGCAGAAAACTACTTGATACATATATTTATTGTATCTGGTCCAGTTCTCTAGAGATTTAGATAGTTTCATTTAGGAAGAAAGAAAGACCGACAGTTTATTCCAAAATGTGGTTTAGTACTTAAAAGAAATTACCTACTTCTTAATTAAAGTGATTGAAAATAAATTGATTCTGTTTTATGCTACAAAGTCTATATAATATTTCACCTATTGTTATTTTGCTCAACAGCTATATATAGCAAAGTGATGACTTTTATTTAAAAAAAAATAAAAAGCATAATACTGTTCCCCATACTAATATGTGTCTTCTACCAAAGTGTTAGTGTAAGATAGCACTTTTTTATGAGTGTTATTCTGGCTACACTGGCTCCTGGAAAGCCATACTTTACATTCAGGATGAAGACTACTGTTTTAAACACAGTTTTTTATTTTATTCTATTTTTAAGCACCATTCTTTCCATTTAGAACCAGAAATTAATTGAAATAAGAGAAATAGACTTATCCTAATCCACACCAATGGGAAAATCTGTCAAGTAGGCCCCCCAGCTTTAGCATAGAATGACAGGAAACTGAAAATAATCTAGAGCACAGAAGACTTATCTCAAAGTTGCTCAGGTAATGAAACAATTTTTGTCATTATTTTGTTATTTTTTTCCACCCCACAGGGTGTGGAAAGTGTGCTTGAACATCAGCACAAGGAAATTTGACCAGCTTATGCTAAAATAAATCTGTTATCTATTATTCTTTCAGCTAATTATGTGTTTTAGTTTGTAACTAAAACTGCAGTCTGGAAGTGTGAGGTATTGCTATTCCTGTAATTTCTGTCTTAGACAAAGTTTAATTATACTGCTCTCAAATGACAGGAAAGCAACAGTTCTCTGCTTCTTTCTGCTATACCTCCGTGTTATGCCCAATGTTTATTGAACTGCTCAAACTCTAGAGATGTATAAAGATTTGGATAAATCCTGAAATGTGTGTTGGACTTCATGAACTTTCATCTCGTATTTTCAATAATTTCTGCTAATTCTGTAATATCTTGAATTCTGTTTCCCACTGCACTCTATCCTTTCCTCTTACTATAATGAGGTCTTTATATGTAAGGAGGTGTCTATTCATATTCATTATTACTTTAATTGATGTCTGCATGGGAAAAATAACTCAGCTAGTTTTTTGTTATTTTTCATGTTCGTATATATATAGACATTTTCTTTTAAAATGTAGTGAAGAAACTCTTCAATAAAACACCCACTAGCAAAATTAGTAGAGGTAAATCAATATTAATATACGAGGGCTGCTCTGAAAGCAATGTCTCCTATTTTATTATGTTGGCCTATGACATCAGAGGCAGATGTTGGCGGTACGGAAGTGGAGGTTGAACCTTCTCACCAATATTCCATTATATTTTGTTGCTGTGCGACAGATCTCAGTAGAGCGATAGTCTGACAAAATGGCGTGTGACATGGAAGTGTGTATGAAGAAAAAGTTATGTCATTGAATTCCTCCATGCAGAAAATACTGCACCCATTGGCATTCATTGACACTTGCTGAACAATTCTGGAGATCAAACAGTGGATGTTAGCACAGTGAGGTGGCGGGTGGTGCATTTCAGTAGTGGCAACAGTGATGTGAAAGACAAGCCAATGATGGTGTATGACAATGAATGAAAGACAATGGTGGTGACTATGTTGGAAAATAGTGTTTCGTAGCTGAGAATTTGCTCTATCAAATATCATTATTGTGCTCTTGATGTCTGCTATAGCTTCCGTGGAAATAAATAGGAAGTATTGCTTTCAGAGCGATCTATATAACAATACATATTACTAAATTATAACCTCATTTTCTAAAAGAAGCGGAAAACTTTTACTACATTAATAATCTCTTTGAATGCAATACAGAAATGACATTTCAAAAAAGTATTTCAAACGTTATAGACAGGTGCAATCAATGGTAGCATTTACACTAGCTTCAACAGACTTGTCAACAGATGTTGTGGCTATTTTTTGAATGATCATAATGATTATAAAATCTAAAACTCTTAAGTTGCATCTTGTTGATCAGAATTGCAGCAATAAGGACCAAGGTGTCCTGGTGGACAACCAGTGGATCATGCACCAGCAGTGTGCTCTTTTGGCCAGAAAGACCTAAGATATCCTGGGGTGCATTAAAAACAGCATAGGCAGCAGGTTGAGGGTGGTGATCCTTCCCCTTTGTCCTGCTGTGGTGAGGCCACATGTGGAGTACTGCGTCCAGTTCTGGGCTCCTGAGTTCAAAAAAGACATGGAACTTGTAGAGAGAGTCCAGTGGAGGGCCGCAAAGATGATTAGGGGACTGGTGCATCTCCCTTATGAGGAAAGGCTGAGAGACCTGAGACTGTTCTGCCTGGAGAAGAGAAGACTGAGAGGGGATCTTATCAATGCTTGTAAATATCTAAAGGGCAGGACTCAAGGGGATGACACCAGGCTCTTTTCAGTGGCACCCAGCTGCAGAACAAGAGGCAATGGGCATGCACTGGAACATAGGAAATTCCATATTAACATGACAAAAGATGTTTTTACTTTGAAGGTAACAAAGAAATGGAACAAGCTACCCGAAGAGGTTGAGGAGTCTCCTCTGGAGTTATTCAAAAGTCGCCTGGACATGTTCCTGTGTAACCTACGCTAGGGAACCTGCTTTAGCAGAGGGGTTGGACTTGATGACCTCCAGCGGTCCCTTCCAATCCCTATGCTTCTGTGAGTCTGTGAGAAGAAATATTACATGCTCTATAGCAGTGGACCAAAAAAGATAATTCACTGAAAAGCTGTGAAGAATATTCAAAAAATTTTAGTTGCATCAATTTAATCTATAAAGTGACTCTCAGACATCAGTCTTCCTTCTTCAAAATAGTAGAGGACGCTTGTCAAAATACTTGAATGACTCAATTCCCCTAAAATAATTACAGGAATTTCCAGAGAATGTTTTGGAAAAATCATCTTATCAAGCTGATCAAAAATATATTTTCCATTGATTCTCCTGTTTCCAGTTTCTCTGTCTAGTAGCACTGGACTTCAAGATTTCCACATCTTCTAAAGAGAAAGCCAGTAAATAAATTTGTAGCAGTTAGAAAAAACTCAGGCAGTCATAGATTTGAAACCTCAGAAATGAGAGAATAGTCAGAAATTGGAAAAGAAGATGTATATTGTCTAAACAGAACAAATTCTGCATCCAAAATGGAAATCAATAGAATAATTTCACTAATTTTATCAGCTATTTTTTTATATTTTTTTCCATAGATTTTTTCAGTGAATGATAAATAACAGCAGTTACTGAAATTAAGCTATTAAAAGTTATTAAAATTTCCTTAAGTTCCTTAAATCTAAGGAAATGACTTAAAGGGGACTGAATTTCTTCAATTCACAAATAGTTATAATATGCATGTAGAAAGTAGAGGTGCTTTCTGGGAGGAAGAAATTTGTTCTTCATTAATGTTGGTCTATGTTAAAAACTATTGAATTCATCCATAAAAACAGATAAGCTTTTTCAGTTTGATATGCCATGTTTAATTTTGGAGATGTTGAAACTGGAATGGGGATTTTATTTGAGTATTCAAACACTAGGATGGTTCTTATTTGTCACCCTAATGAGAAATCTGTTGTGAAAGACAGGGAATACAGGAGAGATGAGCCTTACACCAAGGATATTGTAACTTCCTGTTGCTTTAAAAGAGAACTTTGCCTAAAAGGAACAAGAAGAAAATTTGGATAACGCTTCTTTCCCCTCTTCATCATTTCAGACAAGCACATTGAACAATTCATGTGATAACTGCAGACCAAAAATAGAACAAGCGCAGAGCGATTGAGGGTTCTGTTGATTTTAACTTCATAAACTTGGCAATAAGATCCCTCTAGAAAATATCCATGAGTTGCTGAAATTGCTTTAAATATTATCTTTCCATGGCTACTTAATTTGCCAGGTCATCTACAAAAGGAAAGCAAAACCTTCTCTGCTTCTATTCTTGGAAAATAGAAGACTGGAGAGGAAAATTAAAAAAAAAAAAAAGGAAAGAGAGAAAAAGTATATGCCTTTTACAGTAGAAAGAGTATGTTACTCCTGAATTTTTCAGAATGAAATTAAAAGGTGAAAAAAGTCATGGAATATACCAAGTGGAGGTCTGCCATAGGAAAATGAGCATGGATATCTGAATTCCTTTTCTTGGACTGATCAGTTTTTCACAGGTTATAAACTGAATTTTGCAAGGCCAAGGAGATTATTCTGCCTCCACTGTTGCAGCTTGAAAGCTATCTACTTAAGGGCTCAGTGGATTTCTTTTAGAGAGGTTTTATGTATATTGTATGCCTTGCTCTTAGTTATTATATTAACCTTTGAATTTTTGTTTTCTGTCAGAAAGACTGAACTGAAATCTGTTTGAATAGTCATATTATTGTAATTATTTTGGGTCTTAAGAGCTTGGCTCTTTTCTGAATTGTAGTTCGTCTGACTTGGGGGAAGTAGTTGTATACTTTCTGGTTTTGGTCCAGCTTCAGGTCATGGCGTCTATCGACAGTGAAACCTCCCTATTTATATGAGGACCTACATTGTTTTTGTCTGATCAACCTCATTATATTTAATAATATCCAGCTCTGCAAGTTCAGGGTTCTCACTGGATCTGGCAGGGGTGGAATTAACTTTCCGCACAGCAGTCCACTTAGCGTTGTGCTCTTCACTTGTAGCTAGAACAGGGTTGATATCACACCAATGTTTCCTCTATTGCTGAGCAGTGCTGGCACAACACCAAGACTCTCTCCAATCCCTCCCAAAGTAAGAAGACTGAAGGTGGGAGAGAGGTGGAGAGGGGACATTGCCACAGCAGCTGACCAAAAGCAACCATAGGGATGTTCCATACCATACAGTGCCACGCTCATCAATAATAGCAGGAAAAGGGGAAGGAGAAGGTGGGCCTCTCATTATGAGAATGTTTATCCTCTTGAGCAATTGCTATGTGTACTGAGGCCCATCTTCCTAAGATGTGGCTGAATATTTGTTGCTAATGGGAAGTAAAGAATAGCTGTTTTCTTTCTTGCTTTGCATCTGCATGGCCTTTGCTTACTTATTTTTGATTTTTTTTCTCTTTCTTTTTCCTTTAAGTAAATTATTCTTATCTCGCCCCCTGTTTTTTTGAGGAGGGGAAGTGGGAGAGGGTTGTGATGGAGTTTAGTTGTCCATCAGTGTGAAACAACATGTGCATGAGAAAATCTTTACAGTCATTTGGGGAAAAAAAAGAAAAATTAGACTGTATAGACATGATTAAAAAAGAAGTAAATACAATGGAACATTCCTGGTGATTCAGGAACAATGTAAGTAAAATAAAAGAAAAACTTGTGATTTTTAAATTAATATATATATAGATTTTTAAATTAATATATATATATAATATAATAATGTATATAAATACTACAAAAAATAATAAAAGTCCAAACCCCTGGATTATATCTATTGCAAAATAATTTTGCTGTTAATATCACAAATAAATAGTCAATGTTTACTAACTTAATACTTTAAAATAATAAAAAAGAGACTAGAATCACAGAATCACAGAATNTCCCTCCCAAAGTAAGAAGACTGAAGGTGGGAGAGAGGTGGAGAGGGGACATTGCCACAGCAGCTGACCAAAAGCAACCATAGGGATGTTCCATACCATACAGTGCCACGCTCATCAATAATAGCAGGAAAAGGGGAAGGAGAAGGTGGGCCTCTCATTATGAGAATGTTTATCCTCTTGAGCAATTGCTATGTGTACTGAGGCCCATCTTCCTAAGATGTGGCTGAATATTTGTTGCTAATGGGAAGTAAAGAATAGCTGTTTTCTTTCTTGCTTTGCATCTGCATGGCCTTTGCTTACTTATTTTTGATTTTTTTTCTCTTTCTTTTTCCTTTAAGTAAATTATTCTTATCTCGCCCCCTGTTTTTTTGAGGAGGGGAAGTGGGAGAGGGTTGTGATGGAGTTTAGTTGTCCATCAGTGTGAAACAACATGTGCATGAGAAAATCTTTACAGTCATTTGGGGAAAAAAAAGAAAAATTAGACTGTATAGACATGATTAAAAAAGAAGTAAATACAATGGAACATTCCTGGTGATTCAGGAACAATGTAAGTAAAATAAAAGAAAAACTTGTGATTTTTAAATTAATATATATATAGATTTTTAAATTAATATATATATATAATATAATAATGTATATAAATACTACAAAAAATAATAAAAGTCCAAACCCCTGGATTATATCTATTGCAAAATAATTTTGCTGTTAATATCACAAATAAATAGTCAATGTTTACTAACTTAATACTTTAAAATAATAAAAAAGAGACTAGAATCACAGAATCACAGAATTGCAGGGGTTGGAAGGGACCTCAAGAGATCATCGAGTCCAACCCCCCTGCCAGAGCAGGTTCCCTACTGCAGGTTGCACAGGTAGGCGTCCAGGCGGGTCTTGAATATCTCCAGGGAAGGAGACTCCACAACCTCCCTGGGCAGCCTGTTCCAGTGCTCCGTCACCCGCACTGTGAAGAAGTTCTTCTGCATGTTGGTGCGGAACTTCCTGTGCTCCAGCTTAAGGCCATTGCCCCTTGTCCTGTCCCCACACAACACTGACTAGAGATTGCCCACCTCCATTTGCCTCCCACACTTAAGATCTTTATAAACATTGACCAGGTCCCCTCTCAGCCTTCTTTTCTCCAGGCTGAACAGACCCAGATTGCTGAGCCTCTCCTCATAAGGGAGATGCTCCACATCCTTTATCATCTTTGTGGCCCTCCGCTGGACTCTTTCCAGGAGGTCCCTGTCTTTTTTATACAGGGGAGCCCAGAACTGGATACCGTACTCCAGCTGAGGCCTGACCATGGCAGACTAGAAATCAGCTGGAAATCAGTATTTACTATTATATGTGGCCAATCAGCAGATGGAAAGAATAGGAAAAACTAAAAGAATTTTAAAGAAAAGGAAAAGAAAAGGAAAGCAAAAATTGTAGATGCAATGATATTTTGGGATGCAAATACAGCCTGCTTTAATCTGACTGAATAACTGTCTTACTCCTTGTGAGTTGTTTCTGATTTTCAGCAACAATATACAATGATTTTGAACAATGTTATGTTCCATTTGTTCTCTTCTTCTGTTCCTTAATCAATGCCTCCAGAAGTTTATGGGAAGCTTTCATATTTTAATCATTACATTTTCAAAACTAATCTTAAGTAAGCAGAGCATGGATTTGATAGAGAAAATACTATTATACAGAAAGAAGACTTACACTACATGTGTGCTGTCAGATCAGTTCTTAGGGACACTGCTTAATCAATTTTGTGAATTAATTATTATTAATTATCCAGAACTCCTGATGACTGTCACTTTGAGAGTTTATAAAGAACTGGTGGGAAACGAGAAAGTTTTGTCTATACTTTCAGATTCTGTGGTAAATGTTGGAAGTTCTTTCTAATTCATTAGACTCTTTACATTAGACATTAGACTCTTAATAATAATTCTTGAAGTAGTTCTAATGAAGGGTGAGTATGATCATCTGTTTCTCAGAAAGTGTTATGATGGATGGAAAAGATGTGCTGCAATTTTGTTTTATTATGCCACAAGATCTGAATACACTACCAAAACTGAACAAAGAAGCTTCAAGAAATACCTTAAAGCACCAATGTCTTCTTTAAGGGAGAAAACAGCCAAGAAGTATATGAAAATGTGACGATAGCTTAAATTAGACTGATAATCTGTGGTATTTATGTGGAAGATATAAACATTTCCCAGATATCTGTCCTTTTCTCTCATATATTAGACCATAATTAATTTATATTTTGAGAAAATTACCTGTTTCAGATTTTGTGATAAATAAAAACAATCACATATATTTGTGAGGATAACAAAGAGGGGATTGATATTATTAAGCAAATATCTTTACACAATCAATTTATCTTTAGTAAGTCTGCAAGTTTTGCTGGTGCCTGTATCCTGCATAACTCATTAGCTTACATAAGCACTGAGAAGTTTATTCAGATGTCAACACATAGGACCTCATACTATTGACGACACTTTGAGACATTCTGCTAAGTCTGTGGCTGCCACTTCAAAAGGTGTGTCTTCTGTATCTCCTTTACTGTGTGTTACCCTTGAGCATCCAAACTGGTACTTATGCTTCTGTTGCCTGCCTTAGCCTCCATTGTGGTACCCAAGGTGTGGCCTCATCATTGCTGAGCAAGAGGGAAACATCACCTCAAGACATGTGGCATTATCTGACACAAGACCTACAGGACACCCACAACATTTTCAAGTGGCAGTTAGAAGCTGGATGAAATACTGTATGATATCTAAAATGACACCAGACTGCATTTCACCTTGCTGCGTTGCCTTGTATTAATGAATTTCAAGCCCTGTCAGGAGATAACCCAGAATATGCCCCACAATACAATTTCCTAAAAAATTAAAATAATAATAATAGTAAAAAACCCAGAATCTACAAGCTTAAAACTTGTAGCTGAAAGAAAAAAAAATCCTTTCCATAGATACCTTGAATAACTTTTACATGTTAGGAAATAATTGCAACATTCTATGTAATTCTTTAGAATGGCCAAAAAGCTATGCACTACTTTCTTAATTTACACTCCAAAATTTTCTTGTAATGCATAACCTTAATTCTTTCAACTTCCATCCATAATATAATGGACTTTTGTCAAATGTGTCCCTAAAACTGCTTCTCATCTCTAAACGTGTTTTGCATGAGGTAGCGATCAGTAGATTTTGGGGGGAGGTTTGCTCGTTTTCTAGAAAGATAATATTCTGAATCAAGAACAAAAGAACGAATAAGAATTCAGTACTTAAAATCCTCAGTTTTCAATTACGCAATATTTATTTATAAATTAACTTACACTTGTAGGATATCTGCTTTGTAATAGCAATTAAATTCCACCAAAAATTCGCTTTACTGTTGCCAGTCATGGCAGGATGCAATGACGCTGCAGTTCTAAGAACTGTATCAGTAGTACTGCATCAGCCTTGGAGATTTTTCTGTCTTTTTTTGTTCTTGGAGACAACTCATTTCTCAGGCAATGTGAGTCACATAGCTGGGGTGCAATGCCATTGATGCAGTCTGCAGATGCAGTCTGCAATGTCATTGATAACATGGAAATGCCTTGAATGCTGTGGAAATGTGCTTTTCAGGCCAGAACTTCTGTATTTTTCAGAACCTCAGAGCCAGGAATTCAGCTCCAGTTAAGCTCCCAGCCCTGTCTGATTTCCAGGCTTCCTCCCTCCTCAACAATCTCTATGAGAATAGAAAGAGAAACTACAGACTTCAGAAGTTGGGATTCTGTGCTTTGAACGCCCCAAAACTGATAAATAACAGGATCAGGTTTCATCGACATCACTTTTTTTTCCTCGGGGAAATTTCAAGAAGTCATAATTGATCAGAGAGAAAAGTTGCTTTATGCTATTGAGAACACTGCTGGCTAACTTTAGAGGTGACTAGAAAGATTCAAAGAAGGTTTAAAGCTCTTTCTTATTCCCTCTGTTTTCACTCTTGAATTTGTCTTTGAACTTGCACATGATAGAACTTTTTCAGAAAAGTTTTCCAACAAGGATAGTGGGAATCATTCCATTTGATGGAATGTCCTTATAATAAAGAAAATTCTCTTTGGCACTGTACAGGTAATACTTCACAAAGAGATAATCCTATGAAATTAGAGAATGCCAAAGGATTTTGCACATTTGAAGATTTTCTGTGACTTGGGAGAATGTACAGTTTGTCCTGGGGAAAGAACTTTATTCCATACCGTTAAGAATAACACACTTTTAACTGTCCAAAACTATACGAGGAAGTCATAGAATTCATTTTCATTTCATTCATTTTCTTTGGAGTTATTTACTGAATCCATTAAGACATAAGAAATCTTGCAGATAGAAAATTTATGTTACAGATACATCCTAATTAAGTTAAAAGTAATAGTCCCTTAAACTTGCTCTGAAAATCAGAATAAATAAAACAATTGTAGGCCAGATCATAAGAGGAGCTCTGTCTGACTCTTGATCATCTGTATTTCTTTTTAGTACAGCTAAAGATCTTAGTCATTTTTAATTTCTACTGAACAGATGTTTTCATGAATGGCTACAATGATGTACATGATTTATTTCCTTGAAACAAATTCAGGATGCAAGTAATTTTCATAATTTCCTCTAATTTGCATTATATTACATTGTCTGTTCCAAAATATTCTAGTTACCATTGGTCTGAATGACTGATTTCATCAGCCCAATGATGAATGTATCTGGCCAAGAACTCTTTCAGGATTATATGTAAACACTAGTGACTGCACACAGCTTCCAGGCAGAGAATTCTTTTCTTTACTGCCAGGGCTAATAGCAATAAAGGACAATTTAAAAAAAAAAAAAAAAAAGAAAGAAAGAAAGAAAAGAAAAAGTTTAGAAAGGATACCTGGAGAACATTCAGGACAACTTGCTATCCAAAGAAGTTCTCCTGGCTTCTAAGTTAGATTAAGTTGCTCTGTCTTGCCCAGTCAAATCTTGAATACATTTGGGGGTAGCTGTTCTACAGCCACTCTGGACAGCTTGCTCCAGTGTTGATACACTCTCAGTGCAAAGAGCTTTATTTCCTTATGTCTGGTCAGACTGGTATTATGGAAATGCAGTGCTAAGTCACAGAGCTGGGAGAGTTTAGAGTAGTCCAAGAAGTAAAGGGTCGGAGCAATCCCAAGTACACATACAGGCTGGCCGGAGAATGGCTTGAGAGTAGCCCTGAGGAGAGGGACTTGGGGGTGTGTGTTGNAGATAAGGAAGAAATTCTTCCCTGTGAGGGTGGTGAGACACTGGAACAGGTTGCCCAGAGAAGTTGTGGATGCTCCCTCCCTGGAAGTATTCCAAGCCAGGCTGGATGGGGCTTTGAGCAACGTGGTCTAGTGGGAGGTGTCCTTGCCCATGGCAGGGGGGTTGGAACAAGATGATCTCTAAGGTCCCTTCCAACCTGAACCATTCTATGATTCTATGATTCTAAAGAGCAAACAGATCAAGTCAAGCCATCCATTAACTCTTCTATCCCAACATTCCCATATTTGCTGAAAACCTGAAGCTTTTATAGAGTTCAGCTGATATGGTAAGGTTAAGTCATATTTTTCCTCTTTCTGACTCTTTATCATGCATTAGTTTTAATGGCCAAATAATTTTTAAATGGATAATATATAACAATCAAATTCTCATATTTATTGCTTTTATATCTCTCTTAACCAAAGGCCTCTTAAAGGAGAGCTGCAGACGGAGAATGTCTATATGTCTCATTAAAAACTTTAACTTCCACTCTAAGATGCACTCTTACTTCAGTCTGCCCAGACTGTGTTTATGACAACAATAATATCACTAAGAGTACTTAAAAGTAATACAATCCATGTGCTGGGTGTCAGTATGAGTCAGCAGCTCAGTTCAGGAGCTATAGATGACTCAGGCTCTTGCAAAATAATTGATGCAAACATGAATATGCTTTCCAGAATAAACCAATAAATTCAAAAGTTAATAGACAATTCAAGTGCTTCTTGCATCACAGCTGCAAATACTGCCAAACAAATACAAAAAAAAAGGCACAAATGATGATGTGGACTTCAGCAATGACATGCCAGCCAAGCAGCTGAACACAGAGGAATACAATTGCTCTCAGTGGCAGGACAAAGAAAAGATGATATTCACAGCTGTCACTATAGGCTGCCATGAGCTGATGTCTCTGTCATACAGTTTGATATAGTTTATTCCAATATTTTAGCTATTCTACTTTCATAAACTGACAGTTCTGTGGTTAGTGATTGTACAAAATTAACAAGTCAAAATTAGTGTGCATGTATTTATACAGATTGTTAAATCATTAAGTGTGATCACAGATGTGGGACTTGTGGATGCTACTCTGTCATATGCATCAGAATACTTTTTTAGGGTGACTGTTCCATCTTGTAGCTGTTCTTTCTCTGACTTTCATTCATCCCAAGATAAAGATGTTCTGCACTAGCTGCAGTTGCATTTTTCCCTCTCACATATAACACCTTTCAACAGTTTTTCTTCTAGATCTGTTATTTTACTACCAAGCCATGCTTGTAACAGTAAGGCATTGTGTGTTTTCACACCAAAGTTTAAGAGAACAGGAATCGTCCAAAATGGGGGTTTCATTTCTTCAACTCTGTCCAGTTCTGGGCTCCCCAGTTCAAGAAAGACATGGAACTTCTAGAGAGAATCCAGCAGAAGGCTACAAAGATGATTAGGGACCTGGAGCATCTCCCTTATGAGGAAAGGCTGAGAGACCTGGGTCTGTTTAGCCTGGAGAAGACTGAGAGGGGATCTTATCAAAGCTTATAAATATCTAAAGGGCGGGAGTCAAGTGGATGGGTCAAGCTCTTTTTAGTGGAGCCCAATGACAAGACAAGGGGCAACATGAACAAGTTGGAACATTGAATGCTCCATAAGAACATGAGAAAATACTTTACTTTGAAGGTGACAGAGCACTGGAGCAAACTGCTCAGAGAAGTTGTGGATTCTCCTTCTCCAGAGATATTCAAATACACCTTGCCTGGGTGCTTTCCTGTGTGGTGTACTCTAGGGAACCTGCTTTAGCAGGGCAGTTGGATGATCTCCAGAGGTCCCTTCCAACCCCTATGATTCTGTAATTCGTCATCTCTTTCCAGGCAGGCGGTGAAGTCAGTAGGCTCTTCAGGGACTTGATTTATCTTCTAAAGTAGGTGTCTGAAATTATTCAAATGACTCAGGGCCTAGAATTGTTTACTTTTCTTCACCAACTGTAAACTAAGTTTAAGATAATCTAGACATGAACACCTACATGGTACCTAATTACCTGAAATGAAGTCCGCTCGGCACACGTGACCACTAGTGAATATGTCAGAGTAAAAAGTGATTAGAACCTGCATTAACAATTGTATTATTACTAGATGAAAGACATTTAATTCCTGCTGAGAATTTATTTTTAAACAGCTGTTGGGGAAGCTTAAAGTTTTACAGTAGAATGCTGACTTTGCTGAATTTATTGTGATTTTTTCACACTAAGGTGTGAAGTTTCAAGCATCTGATTCTCTTTTTACTGAGAGCTTGCATGGTTGTTGAGAACTGGGCCACGTAGCTTTTTGATGCTATACTTTGCATTTGGCAAACGTACACATCTATACTGTAAGTGCAAAAAGGTGTGAAGCAGTGGAAAGTAATGCTCTAATACTCTCTTGATTTTTTCCCAGATCTACATGCTTTTTTTGTTGTTTTTGTTGTTGCTGTTGTTGTTTGTTCGTTTGTACACGGAGAAGAGTAACTAAACATTTACCAAAATGGACTAAAAATTAGATGCTACCTTGCAGGTACTCCGTGTCTGTGACATTGAGTCCCTGTGAAAACATCACTCAGCAATGCTCTAAGGTGTAATTTGAATATTAGAAATTACTAGAAAAGGAATAAAAATCAAAACACAAGTCTGTAGTATACAAATGCGGAATAATGTAATCATCTTGTCCAAGTGAAGAGATAGCAGAAGAAAGAATAAAGGGAAGAGCAAGGCAGGTGATCAAAGAAAGATTTTTACTAAGCAAATTATAACAAGAATAACATAAGTAATATGTGTATATATACATGTATGCATGCAATAGAATAACAAAGAATCAGTACAGTTTATACAGTCTGTACAGAAATATATGTTTTAGAGTAGGACTTTCCAGAATGGAAAAGAGAAAGAAACAAGGAATAGAAGAGAGGTAGATAAAGTAATTAATGACATGTTAAAAATGAATAGAGAAATGTTGGTTACCATTTCTCATGTTGCAAGATGTACAGAACATTTAATTTCTTAAAAAATTAAATTAAATAAAACAAAAATGAATATATTTTTCACAAAATTCATGCATTCTGTATCTCACTGTCTTAGGATGACTTTTTTGACAAAAATAAATAGTTATATTTGGCCACTGAAGTCAAGGAAAGACACTAAAGCACAGCTGTACAGATACAACCTGTAGTTCCAGGAGGGCCTATGCTACAGATCGCTGCAAGCTGACAGGACATGTGGGAAGTAACAATATTCTGTCCTTTTCCCATTCTCTTATTAAATCTGCATAGTTGAGATATATTACTTTCTCATATATGTTCAGGAAACAACCAAGAATCTTTGCTTCCAGCAAGTATGGATGTCCATGCCCTTAACTGGTTAATAGTTTTTCTCTGGCTACTACTGATTCTTTTGTAAAAAGATTAACGGGACAATATCTTGACAAGACAGGAAATTCTAGGATCTGACATTTTCTGAAAGAGATCAGGCAGTCTCCCAGTGTTTTATATTGTATGTGAATTCAATGGAGAACATTTTGTTTTGTGTATCAAGGTGTCCTTGTCTTTCAAACTGCAGGAGTAAGTGAGAGAGACTACATTTTTGAGCAGTGGATGGCTAAAACTCTGAACCACTCTATCACTGTAGGAGCAGAGCAAGTAAGAGATCACCTCATGAAGCTGAATGTGTAAAATTTTGTAGGGCCCAATGACATGCATCCCAGGATCCAGAAGGAACCGGCTGATGTGGTTGCCAAGCTGCTCTCCATCATATTTGAAAAGTCATGGCTGTCAGACAAAGTCCCCAGTAGCTGGAAAAAGGGAAAAATTGCTCCAGTTTATGAAAAGGGTAAAAAAGAATACTCAGACAACTACAGGCCAGTGAAGCTCATCTCTGTGCCTGGGAAGATCATGGAACAGGTCTTTCTGGAAAACATGTTAAGGCACATGTGTAAAGAGGAAGTGATCTGAGACAGCCAGCATGGCTCCACCAAGGGCAGATTGTGCCTGTGTTAGCTTGACATAGAGAGATGTAGCTTAAATAAAAAATATGTTCTGTTACTTTGTTTGTTATTCTAAATTTTCTGTTTGCAATACATTTTAACACATGAGAATGACAAATTAGAAAGAGAAACTGGTCTACTATACACTAATGTATTTCTAATGTGTTATCAGATAAGAACCTAGGCTTATAATTAAAATATTTGCTTTAACAAAAAGTAATTCTACACAACATGAAAGGAAGATGGAAAAGAAATGCGAACATCACTAAAATATTTAGGTTAGACATAGAATTTGAATACTTGGAATGCTATACAGATGAACCACATAAGTGAAACAAAATACTAACGGCAAGATAATAATAGAAAGTAGGCAGTGAAGTAAACAAAAGTAACAAAATTTGACTGCTTCTAAAATGCAAGCCAGAATTTATAAAGAAAGAAGTAATTTTGAATACATATGGCTAGCTCTGTAGTTATTTCTGTTCCAGTCCCTAATTTCTCAAAACCTTATATTTATTTTGTGTTGGTAGTGATTGTAGAAGGAACAATGAAGTTGAGATCTGAAAGTCAAGGAATTTTCACTGCACATCCTTATTTTTCATCCTGAATAGGCACTTGACCTGTTGGCAGAGCTGATCTTTCTTTACAAGAACAAAATACCTTTTGGGGCCTGAAAGACACAAAGAAGCCAATACTTGAAAGATCTTTCAAAGCCAGAGTTATGGTCATTCAAGTTAGAGGAAGGATGTATGTAATGGTATGTGATATGTGATGTGAAGGAAATCTGATGTGGTTAAGACCATCAGTTCATATAAACCTGAGTTTTAGAGAAAACTACAAATTCTATATTGTGTTTTACATAGTAATCCCAAGGATCTTTATGAAGTTGTCTAAAAAACCTCTTCGCTGCAGTCAGTTGAAGAAGAATGTTGAATTCTGAAATTCTGCAACACTTTATTCACTGGAGAGCAAAATCAATTCCTTACATTCTGTATATGTGTCTCCCAGTGAAATTTTAAAATTCTGAATTACACAAAGGAAATTATTTTAGTATGATGTTTCAAAGGGAGTAGATGGGACATGAAATAAGTGCCTCGTGTTACCAAAACAATGACGCTAGTTCCTTGTCAGAAATACAAGAGGAAATAGATAATGCAATAGAGAAAAATTAGCTTTGCAAAGCAATTAAATCTGCACCCCTATGATGAATTCCATCCACACTCCTCCACCTCCATTCCTCTATGAGATCATGCCAGCCATGAGGTCACCTGATTTGAAATTTAACTAAGACCTGCCAGAATCCGTATTCTAAGTGATCTTCTGACCAGCTTCAATTAAAATTATTTCTCTGAGCATGTTATGGGTTGGGTGAGGCAACACTTTTCAGCTTTTGGAGTTATATAAAAGAATCAGACATGCTGACTGGAGCTGAGCACATGAGAGAAAGTAAGGGAGGATGTCAAGGAGCACAAGCCTGCCCGTATTCTAGTTAAGAACTCAGAGTAAGATTTAGGGTTTCCACAGCCTTCACCTACAACAACAACTTCTTTATTACTTAAATTAAAATGTAAAAATTTTAAATACAGAAATTGTCTTGAAGTTCTAAACAGGAACCACTCAAGCTCTAGATGTTTTCAGTCCTTTCCTTGGTAAATGTTTGACAGTTCTTCCATTTAGTGCCACAGCTTTATTGGGAGGAATGTTGTCTTGACATTTAAATGTTTACATTTTTTATTATTCTTCATAGTATTGAAATGTTTCTTCTTTTTATCTTCTCACTAAGCTGAATCACTACTGTGCCTCTCTAATCTAAGACTAGCTTTCAGTAAAGCTACAGTTCCATTACCAACAAGTATAGTTGAAATTATGTCTCTGTCTTTTTAATGGTGTTGCTTTTCTTCTCTGATACTCCTGCAAATCAATATTAGCATGAATATGTAAATCTACAAAATCTGCACTTAGCTATTTGAAGTACTGGATAAAGCTGTTATCTTACTCAGTTTCTCCTACCAGTCTAATCAAGTTAAAGTTGTAGAAAAGTGTCGGGTTTGTGATTTACTTTCAAAGCTTGCAACTCTAATAATCCTGTGCTGTATGTTAAATTACTGATTTTTGTAAAATAGTGAAGACATGTGTTCCCAATACGCATAGTAAATAAACATATGATCTGAACGAATGGCAGATTCTTAGCTAGAGAAGGGATGAACATTGAGGAATACATTTAGCAGGTACTTTTAGCAGGGGACTTTTCCTCTTTCCCTTAATAGCTCTTTTCTTTCTGAAAATGAACAAACACAAAATCACAACAATAGCAACAACAAACAACACTAGGGCTTCAAAAACTAAACAAACACTCATGTTTCTGAAGTCTTTTCTGTTTCTTTTTCCTCTCTCCAGGAAATACATTCATCTTTTAAACATACAGGTGGGAAAATACTGGAATACATTTCAAAAGCGAAATATTTATTTTTTGAAAGGAATTATATCCTGCAAGTTTCTCTGGGCAAGTTACTCTATATGCATGTAGTGTTGTTTCAGTTGTATTCAGTGATGTAGAGGCTCTCACAAGAAATATATGTGACTGAAAATTCTTGTTTGGGAAAGGTCTTTGTCCTTTGAAGGACATATATATGATGCTTATTTAAGAAGCACACCCCAGTAATGACTGGTCGGTTTATCTTCATGGATCTTTTGCTCATCTATAGTCAATCCTTGTCTGGAGAAGAGAAGACTGAGGGAGGATCTTATCAATGTATTTAAATATTTAAAGTGCGGAAGGCAAAGGGATGAGGCCAGACTCTTTTCAGTGGTGTGTGGTGATAGGGCAAGTGCGAATGGCCACAAACTGGAACATATGAAGTTCCACATAAATATGCGTAAGAACTTCTTCACAATGAGGGTAACAGAGCACTGGCACAGGCTGCCCAGGGAGGTTGTGGAGCCTCCTTCTCTGGAGATATTCAAGACCGTCTGAATGCCTAACTGTGTGGCCTGCTCTAGGGAACCTGCTTTGGCAGGGGGATTGAACTTGGTGATCTCTAGAGGTCCCTTCCAACCCCTGCAATTTTGTGATTCTGTGATTCTGTTATTTCTTTGTGAAATAAATACCCAAAGGTTAAAATACAGTTTGAGATATAGTGTACAATTAATCAAAAAAATAATCCAAATTCCTCCTCAGAAGATAATAGATCCAGGTCACCGAAACATTATGTGCTTTACCTTCAACCAGGTATTGAGATCAACCCCCCACAGGTTGAAGGGGTTGGTTTATGGGCAATGCTGACCACAGCCAAAAATCTTTGAAGGATACAGATCTCATTTAAAATGAAGAAAGAGGAAGAAAGTACTGGGCAACAGTTCCTTTTTTTTCCCTTCTTCATCACTTCACCAATAGTCAGATCTCTGGAGTTTGCAGAAGGAGAACAGCGGGATTTTAGGGCCAAGATTGAGAAATATGCATATCTAGCTGCCAGTTCAGTTTTGTTGTAACAACATGGCTTGATACCCTAGGAACAAAAAGCACTCAAAGTACTGATAATTTGGACAAATAAACTGACTGCGCAGATTACTAGAGAAGCATCCAGTGTTGCTTCTCAACTGAATTTGGTCAGTTCCCAAGGAACATTTAGGATGTGCAATTTAGGAAAAAGGTTACAAAGGTTGATGTTAACTTGGAGAAATTTCTCAAGGGTCATGCTGCGCATAAGGGAAAGAGGGGGAGAAAACTGTCCACCAGAAGCATAACTGGAGAAATTGAATTAAGTTCCTGATTGGACTTTCTTGACTCCATTTTGTGTTGATATGCATAATCAATTTTCTGCTGATATCTCCACTCAGTTCTTTATTCCTTAATGAAAACCAGCTATGCTCAAATGTTTTTATGCTCTACAATGCATGCACAATGTGGAAGAGGTAACCTGTACCTGTCTCCTCAAGACCAGTGTTTCAATGAGTATTTGGGGAAACACTCAGGAAAACCGACGATGTTTGAGAAATATCATTAGTATAGTTTTCTAACTTCTTACTAATCTCAGTAAAGCAAAGATGTGAATTTCTGTGCTATGGGACTTTGGGAAGTATTCATTAAGAGAAGCTCACACACGTCTATGACAGTTCTCTTCCCCCTAATGTCTGATTTCTAAGTAACATAGTTCATAACACAGCCAAACAATACAAAGGGAGCTAATTCAGACTGTGTGAAATCTCCTGCTTATTTGCTTTCTCCACACAATTACAAGGACAGAATATGATGGAAGATTTCTCTGTCTCTTCTTCTTCATGCATGATCTCCTAAATGACAGACAGATACAGTACAATGGAGGCAGCCAAGGCATATCCATGGAGAATAAGCTTTCCTATTCACTTTTGAGGTTAGCTGCAGGATTTTATTTTAGTTTCTGCGAATATCAATTAGTAAAAATATTACTTTTTCTCTGGTTTCAAATAGGATGTTGCATTTCTGAACTGTAATTGAAAGTATAAAGTTTACATTTAGAGTCTTTTATATTCCTGCCTGTCCTATTGACAGTCTATTTTTTATCAGTCTTAAGTGCATTGTTGCATTTAACCGCTGCTGTTCTTTAAGGACAGTAGGATCTGGAAGGAAGAGTAGTATACAGATAGCAGCTTATAAAGCATAAAATCGACTTACTTCCTGAGACGTGAAGGTTAGCATACTCACTTTCTGTTCTCTTGGAGGATGTAAAATGTGCTTGATTTTATCTCAAAGGTTCAGTAACTGCACCTATCACTACTGCTTTTATTTATCAATGTATAAAAAAGTGGAAAGTTTCTGGAAGTTACAAGTCATGTGTAGGTAATAAATAAGTAAAATGACAACACATATGGTTCTGCTTCCCTTTAGAAGGCTATCAAAGATATGTATTTATTTGTCCAAGTATGATTATAAAAAGAACGGACAACAGTCCCCAACTTTGTAAAATCTTGAATATTTTCAGTTATTCTGTAGGGGGCAGCAGAATCTAAACAAAGTATGTATTTAAGGTGTGAGGTTGGGGTAACAGAAACACTGAATTACCTGATTTTTACTGTTTGAAGGTAGGTAGCAATGTACCTGAATTGTTACAAAATTAGCAACATCCCCTAATTATTATTCTTTACATTAACAAACACAGGTTGTGTTCATTTCTTTTTATCTAATCTCTTATTTTATATACAGAGCTACTGAAGCTGAACAAAACCATTGAGATAAAATTAACACACAAATTGTTTTTCCTCCCTTTGGGCAAAAAAAATTTGCCGTTTACAAGGAAAATGCAATTAAATATAAATATTTATGAAACCAAAAAATCAAACAACATCAGTGGGGTTTTGTATATGTGTGAGGTAGCAAAAATAATACAGAGTTAGACTATTTGATTAATTATTTACATTTTCACTGCATCCCATTGGGGAACATATTCCGGAAAAGGAACATTTTGCTATTTGTTATTGTCCATAATTAATTTTTAAGTGGAAAGTCAGAGTGTGAGGAAAAGAAATTTAGTTTTTAATTAACTATGAATACAGAACAGTTCTACATTTCTGTCATGGAAATAGTAGAATTAAAGGTATAATACAAGGACATGTGTTGTTCCCACCCAGAAGAATAATGTTATTAAAGATATTAAGCAAGCAATTGGTGTAAATTATCTTCTTTATTATTCTGTGTGGGGATTTCACTGTGGTTTAAATGATATCACACAAAAAGGTAACTTTTTTCATATAGTGAGACTTCTGGATCAACCTTATGTAATCATGTGACTAGAAAGCTCTAGAATTCATTACCTTCTGCTCTTACAGCATCCAGTCTTTGATAAAAAAAATTTAACTGTGTAGCTGTAGGTAATTAAGCACCAGCAGTACCTGCATTTAATTTCCTTAAATTTCAGTCTTAATACATTGCTTTGCTGTTTGTTGTTGTTGTTGTTATTTTTTTTGTTTTAAAATAATATATTGTGCACTTGCACAGAAGGCCAACCGCATCCTGGGCTGCATCAAGAGAAGCGTGGCCAGCAGGTCGAGGGAGGTGATTCTCCCCCTCTACTCTGCTCTCGTGAGACCTCAGCTGGAGTCTTGTGTCCAGTTCTGGGGCCCCCAACACAAGAAGGATGTGGAGCTGTTGGAGCGGGTCCAGAGGAGGGCCACGAGGATGATCAGAGGGCTGGAGCACCTCCCCTACGAGGACAGGCTGAGAGAGTTAGGACTTCAGCCTGGAGAAGAGAAGGCTGCGGGGGGACCTGATAGCAGCCTTCCAGGACCTGAAGGGGGCCTACAGGAAAGCTGGGGAGGGGCTTTTTACAAGGACAGATAATGACAGGACAAGGGGTAATGGTTATAAACTGGAAGAGGGTAGATTTAGACTAGAGATAAGGAAGAAATTCTTCCCTGTGAGGGTGGTGAGACACTGGAACAGGTTGCCCAGAGAAGTTGTGGATGCTCCCTCCCTGGAAGTATTCAAAGCCAGGCTGGATGGGGCTTTGGGCAACCTGGTCTAGTGGGAGGTGTCCTTGCCCATGGCAGGGGGGTTGGAACAAGATGATCTCTAAGGTCCCTTCCAACCTGAACCATTCTATGATTCTATGATTCTATATTAGACTTTCATGGTTTGGGTTTTCTAGGATTCACTTTTTAAATTTTGAATTGCAAAAGTTGACAAGAGACTTCTGAAAAGCCTAATGAGAAGCTGATAAAATTATAAGAACTATCAAAATTTCAGAAAAACAGCAATAGCAGCAACAACAACTTGTACATAATAAAATATTTTCTTGGTAAGACAATGCAACTACAATGCAGTTTACTGGCATTTTTTAAGTAATAGAAATTAGTGCATTACAGCGGAGATTTCAGCACTGCAACATAACACACAGTATCACACTTAAGCATAAACTAAAACTATTAAGTAATGATCTACCTATAAAATTACAAACAATGCTGAGCATGCAGTGAGAGGCAGGTATAGATGTTTATATCTCAATCTAAGCATCTGAGATGTCTCACTCCACTTATTGTGATAAGAAATTATTTCATCAAAGTCCAATATTTTTCTCACATACCTGACGCTTGAAACAAAATATTACTGCCATGCAATGCAGTCATCTTACAGTCCAATGCAGTGATAGCAAACATCAGAACATTTGCAGAGTCTATTAGCATAATCACCACAGCAGATTTCAGTTTTTCTCACTGGAGAGTTATTTATCCAGCCAGAAGTGAGCTTTGAAAGGAATGAATAGAATTAAACTATTTCCACAGAGCAAATATAATTTTTTTCTCCCTCCATATCCTTCATATGATCAGGCAGACACAGTCACTTGAGACCCAGATGTGTTTTCCGTGGGTATTTGGTGTGGGCAGAATGGAGTACCAAGTCCATGAAGCCTACTATTCGGTAGCGAGAACAGATATGAATTCTTCTCCTCGTTCCTGAAACGTGACATTCCCTGAATTACATGATACGTAGGTTATTCAAGGAAAAATCTCCTTCTTAGGCAAAATTATAATTTTAAAGTACTACTAAGCTTTCTGGTACATAAAAATCATAATTCTATTTAAACTAGTGCGTTAAAAAATGCCTTATTTATGTGGAGTATAGATATTTCCACTCAGAATTTAAAATCAAGATAAGCACACAAATGGGACAAATGGGACTTTTCTAATCTTTAAATTGACTTCATTTTTTTTCCTCAGTAGTCCTTCTAGATTGCTGAAGTGCTGGACAACCTATCTCAAAAAACTTGAGGACTGGGTAAAAAGATGATGATGATAATGTTATTGATGATTGTGGTATTGCTCTCAATTTTTTTCTTCTGGATTTTTTTAGACTACTCTCTTTTGTCTCGTAAGGACATTCGATAAAAATTTCATCTGATAAAAATAAAGCTTTTGCAATTTGTAAATTTTAAAGACGGAAAAGGAGTAAATGGTCATCAACACTCATTTCCTGCTAAATACATTTCAAAATCGATTTAGCAGAAGGATATTATAACAGACTAGACCAGTTAAGAATTCAACTTTCTTCTGCTGTACATACAGGAAGATCTTATCTTTCATCTTGAGAGGGAATGCATTCATGTAAAATGTAAATGAAGAACACTAAAATATTCATCAGTGACCAAACTCATGTACTAATATTTTATATTTGGCTAATAGTCTAAGCTCACTGTATCTCTCTCAAAAAGCTATGGAGAAGCTTCACAAACTGGTCATAATCAGGAGATAATGGATGTTTTTGCTCTGTTAAGATTCTCTTTGCATCATTGTAGGACAGAACAGGGCTAATCATCAAAATTTCCAAGTCCCTGTTACCTCAATTTGTTGCACTGGAAAGAAAGGATACATTGCTTGCACAATATAGTGCAGTCATGGGAACCATGTGGAGATTGTGAGCTCTGACTTGGCTCTATGTGATTTGAGTAAGTCTAAAGCCTAACTACAACTTCTGGATAATCATCTCTCATGAAGGACAAGGATCCTTTTAACCTTCACACATAGAAGCGTTAAATTGTAAATCATAGCTTATATGATATTTTTTCTTCCTTTTACAACCTCTATGAGTAACTATAGGACTATTATGAGTCTAGATGTTGTATATATGCAGCAGGCACTGAATAAGAATCCTCCAAAGTCCTACTGTTAATCATCTTAATAGTCTCATTTTTTTCATTCCTTGTATGCATTTGACATATTTTAAGAAATTTCAGTGACAAATAATTTGAATTACATTTCTGAAGATTTTAAATTCGTATATTTTATGAACAAAAACCAATAATAAATATTAATAATATAAATAGATAATAAATAATTATAATAATAAAGAACAGTGGTGGAAAAAGAGCTACCCTTGTGAAAGTGCATACATCATCCATAAGTGCCTGAAGGTTTTCAAATAATTTTTATGTTACGGACTGTCTGCAAACAGTTCATAGACTGCACTCAACTTGGCTTGTTTATTCATATTCAATACTGTCAATGCAAAAGATTAAAAGATTACACTGCTTCTAATGGCTTTTGTTTTTCATCTCTTTGTTTAGAAGATTTCCATTTCCATCTCCTCTGCATAGCTATAATGTATAAAAATGTATTTCTATAATTTTTATTTTTCTATTTTGTAGTTCTTAATGCATAAGTTCTGCTGAACTTCTGATCATTAAATATCTTTCTTCTCTGGTGCTATGCTCCAGAAGATGAATCAAATACCTAGACCTCACCATATGTCCCTGCTTAGTTATTCTTGTATGTAAAGATAAGCACAGGCTTATCTGCTTCAGTGCATCAAGACAAAGTGCTTAGCTCTGAGCAACTGCTAACATCCACTGTATACAACATAACACTGAAACATTCATTCAGGTATTTTATTGGACAGGCCCTCATCTCAAATTGTCAAAAAAAAAAAAAAAAAAAAAAAAAAAAAAAGAATAAACAGTTAAAATGATTTTTTCCTTCTCCACAGATATGATTCTTCATTAGATATAGTTATACATTATATTCAATATTATTATACAACCTTGATGGTCAAAGGATCTATTACAAAAAATATTACTGACAGTTAGGAAAAAAAAAAAACAGCAATACACAAATATTTGGGAAGAGCAAACAGAAAGCATTAAAGCATATGGTAAGTTAAAAAAAATACACAAACATGCACATGTAGAGTTTTTAAAATTATTTTTATTCCACTCACGTGAAAGCACATGCAAGACACTTGAAAATTCTTCCAGTTGGGTTTTAATATGAAATTATTAGAAAGTTAGTATTTTTCTCTGGATGTGCATAAGGATCTGGAAAAGTCAACAATGATATAAGAGAAAGAGACAAATGCTGACTTCAGAACAAAACTCCATGAACACCACTGAAAGGATTTTTCTGCCTTAGGAATGATATACAGTCTAATAAAATATTCAGTGGTTCTTTCTATGTCTAACTCGCTTTCTTTTAACATCTTCCTTTTTGGTTTGTTCTGGAGCTTCATAGAGTTGTGAAAATCAAAGACTGGAGAAGAGGACTAAAATCAGTCAAAAACTTCCTTGAGGGGGTCACTGCTGACAGTCTTGTTTTTGTCAGCCTTTGAAGTCATATTCAGGAGAAATGTAACTAAATGAAAGAAATGTTAAGAAAGAGAAGCTCAGGTGAGGCTGCATCTGCACAAACAGAAGGGTCTACAGAAGTATTTTAAGAATACATATATATATATATATATGTAGATATAACTATCTACTGCCCTGACTCAATATATATAACTAATCAGAGAGCAAGGAGAGCACTAAGAGCTGAAAGGGAATATTTTGCATAGAATGTATATTTCTATGTATTTCTAATCAGAAAAATAATTATCTTATGCCTCTGTGGTTGTTTTTGTTTGTTTGTTTGTTTGTTTTCTTTCCCTCCTGGTATCATTCATTTAATTAAAAAGGTTGCAAAGTGGTTCTCTACTGATTAAGTTCCCTTGCAGGTATGTTTTTGCACAAGGATTGCTGCTACTATAACAATTCTTCTCACTGCTCGGGAATGAAATACAACTAAAGTAAAACAGGTAAAACACATGGGTTTCATGAGAGCAATATTCAGGTCCCTCAAGAACACTACTGACTTAGAACATCGTTATCCTAGGCAATAAGTTTTCTGAATGTTGTTAGAAGTCCCGAGCATATAGTAAACAGTACTCTGCTTTGCATTTTCACTATAATACCTAAATTTTTGAAATTGAATTTCTGGACTTAGAAAGATAAAGGCAAATAAAGAAGTCATATATTTAAGTCTTTCAAAATTTTCAATTATCTAATAGTTTATGAAAAGGCTGAACTTTATTATGAATTTCTAACATTTGTCAGGAGGATAGAAAATTCACTAAAGGTGAGAAACTTTTGTTTATATTGCGCATAAAGTGAAAGTATCAGCGTAAAGACAGATTCACAGTGACTTTTTTGTCGTAGAATCACAGAATTTCCTGAGTGAAAAGGGATCCACAAGGATCATCGAGTTCAACTTTTGACTCCACTCAGGACCACCCAAAATTCAAACCTTATGTCTGAGAGCATTGTAGAAATGCTTCTTGAACTCTGGCAAATTGGGGCTGTGCCCGCTGCCCTGGGGAGCCTGTTCCAGCACCTGACCACCCTCTGATGCAGAACCTTTTCGTAATACCCAATCTGATCCTGCTCTAATGCAGCTCAGTGCTGTTCACTTGGGTTCTGTTGCTGTTGCCAGAGAGAAAAGATGGGCACCTGCCACTCTTCTCCCCTCATGAGGCCTCCGTGAGGCCTTCCCTTAGTATCCTTTTCTGTAGGCTGAACAAATCAAGTGACCGCAGCTGCTCCTGACACATCTTTCAACATCTTTGTTGGTTACCTTTGGACACTGTAATAGTTTTATGTCTTTCTTATATTGTGGAGAGGTATGCTTATGGAGAGTATGCTTAACTATGCTGCACTTGATATAGCCCAGGATATGGTTGGCCTTTTTGGCTAACAGGGCACACTGCTGACTACCTGATTCTTCCTAATTAAAAAAAAAGAAAAAAAGAAAAAAAAAAAGACAAAAAATAATTTATTGGTGATTTTGGAAATGAAGATTCTGCATGTGAATTTAAGATAATTTCATTTTTAAAAGTCTTACCTCCTCAAGGTGTGGCACCTTTAAATTAACAGTATTATTTTCACTGGGGTAATTTTCACCAGAGTAATTCTTCTCTGAACCGATACTTTTAAGTCCCTTTAACTTACTCAGTCTTGTCAGGTGTTAAAACTGCTTTCATTGTTGGGCATTCTCCAATATGGAACAATTTTCCTTTCCAAATATTTGATCATGAATCACAGTTTCAACTATTAACCTTTCACACAAAGTCAAATCATGTAGTACTGGTATACACCTGCCCATCAGTTCTCTCACATTTTGGTCTTTTTGTCTTAAATAAACTATCAAAACATTTATTTTTAAATCACAGTATTTAGCAGTTGCAGGAATTTTTTATAACATTTTTGAGATCTAGGCAGACCATCTACTACAGAAAGTGATTGTTTTGTTCTGTTGTTCAAATTGATACAAAATATAATTTCAAATTGTTTAATACATGTGCGTAGCTGTTTGTACTTGTATACGTATGTACTTTCTTCCCTTTGAAGCAAAGTTGCAGCCACAAATAATTTCCAAGAAATGATGAAAATATGCTGGAAGCTAAAATTAGAAAATTGATGGCCCCTTGCAGGAATACTCATCCAAATGCCTGACTGTAAGAGACTGTTTTGGAATCTTTTGTCTCAAAGTTTGCTGTGAGAACTCTCTTGTCTCAAGGTTTGCCCACCTGCCCGAAGGCTTGCAGACCAGGGACAATGAGAGACAAGCAGCCGCTAAACGGCCATCGAGCAGCCTTTCAGACCGGTGCCTTGAGGGAGGCAACCACCGAAGGGAACGGGCAAGCCCGGGCTTGCACCGTCCATGCCCGTTCGTGTGATACGTGACATACCTGGGTGCCCAGGAATGTCATGCTGGTCGAAAAGGAGGATAAAAAGACCTCCTCCAACGGGGGAAACGCTAGGAGCTGCGGAGGAGCTGCCGAGGAGCTGCCTGCTTGCTGCCTAGGAGATGCCTGCTTGCTGCCTACCTGCTGCCTACCTGCTGCTGTCTGACTGATGCCTGANACCTCGTTTGTGTCTTAATTTCACTCCGGGTATGTTACAGAATCTCCCCTCACTCCGATAATCGGAGCGGGACACTGACTCCCTGTGGATGGTTGGTCTTGAGGTGAACCCAACACGCAGAAAGCCAGCTGCCAGCCAGACTGTGGTCTCCTCACCCAACTGGAGCATTTGTCCTCCTCGCCCAGGGCTGTGTTATGGTCACAGCAGCGGTGATGACCCAGAGAAGGGGCTGCACTTTCTCTGTCCCAGCCCCTGGGAAGTTCTGGCCTTCTGACCACTGCCTGCCCCTCTGCCCCTAGAAATGCCTTGACCTCCTCTTGCGATTGGTCACTTAATCTATCTGGTCAGTATCCTTCTGCCTCCAGTAGCTGTCTTTTTGAAAAATGTCATACTCCACAGAGTGCAGCAAAGCTCACCACCCCTCTCAATTTACCCATGAAGCTGCTGCCCCAGGAGGATGACAGCTAGCAGGGCTGGGTGGCAAGGGAGCTTGGAGTGGCACAGGTGGCACTTGAGGGAGCTCAGCAGGCAGTTCTTACTGGTACTTTACTCCCTGGTTCCCATCTCCCCTTGGTCCCCAAAGTCCCCCATGACAACAGACATTAAGAGGCTACCACGTTCTCTCATTCTTATTCTCATTGCCTGTCTTGAATGCTTGCTCAAAAAGCAAAACCAATTCCAGAAACATGACGGTGAATTTTCTCACTGAACTCAACACTTCTTTTTACAGAAGTAGGTTTAATGTTTTCCAGGTAAAGGAAGGCCTGGAATCTTTCTGAATGCTACTAGTTTCATGTCTTGCTTCCCATAAATTAATAAAAAAAATAAATAAAATGAAATAAAAAATAATAAAATAAAAAATAATAAATCAATGAGTTGAGCCTCAAAGAGAGAACTTTCACAATTTCCAGGTAGGAAACAAATTTAACAGAACATTCTAGCTGTAGTGAAATTGTTCACTTTATGAGAAGCACAATTCTGATAACCCTGTTTTTGGTATTCTTTGTTGTTTCAAGCACCACACTATTTATGTATTCAGTCTGGAAGAAACTAGTAGTGAAAAGCAATCCTGTAACATTAAAAGGTTAGAAATGTCAAATTATTGGCTCAAAAGTAATTATCTGGGCTCTTCAGAAAAAAATAATTAGATAACTCTATATAAAAACACAAAGTCATGTAAATAATGCAATTTAAAATAATGAGCAATTATTGTAGGTGTGCAACAAAAGAAATGAGACTTTGAAGTGCTTCTTAAAAGGTCTCCCCTTCTCATTGTCACCTTTAGTCCTTTTCTGTTAACTGAGCAAGTCAAAACAAACAGAAATTTAGTTCAATTTAATTAATGCCATAGTTATTTATTACAATTGCGATCAGAACTCTCACCCAGCCATTGTTTAACATTGTTGAAGTTTTGCTTATTCTAAGTATAAATCCTGAGTTGGCTACCATGTATGGGAAAGCAAAAATGCTGGCAACATTCCCACTACTGAATCCTGCTGGCCAAGACAGGAGTCAAGGGGGAAATCTGAGGCCAGGAAGCTGAGCCCTCCACATTATTTGTCTGTAAAAGAGCATTTAATGCCTCTGGTTTTGCTTGCAACTGTTTAGTGTGATAGTCTTGCCAAATACTTTATCTTGAAAATTTCAGGAACAAGGCACCGAATTGAACCAAAACAATTTTTCAGCTGCTAGATCTGAACAATAATTTATTAAAGTGTTATAGAGAAACCATGTTACTTCCTGTGTATCTTTCGAAAGACACTCCTTATATACCACGTTTTGTCCTAACATGACTGGCCAAGACAACATGTAAGCACATCTAATGAACCATTGGCAATCCAATATACAGCTTAGCATCAGAGAAGACTTATTGGATAATCAAATACTATTAAAATGAGACAAATATTCAATAATCACAGTCATATACAATTTTGCCTTTCATGAAAAATGTTTTATTGGTTGTATAGTTGATACCATGCAGAATAGAAAGGCTGTGTTTTTTGTTAAGGAAACAGAAATTTAAAATAGATTGTTTTACTTATGTTCTTTCAAAGATCGCTGAGCATACTACCTTGCTGCATTCCATGAAAAATAAGTAATTAATGAATTAAATAAAACCTCCATCCATTCTTTAAATGCACTATTTTCATTACCGTATTTTTTCAGTTTGAAATAATGTCTGGAGATTTCACTTCAGCTATTCCAAGGAAAATGTCTTTCAGGGTAATATCTGACAGGTACAACTGATTTGTAATGCCTCCTATTTATTTCAATGGAAACTACAACAGACGCAAAGAGCACAAACAAATTCTCAGTTACAAGACATTATTTTTCAACATAGTCACCACCATTAGCTATGCATTTTCACCAGTGATGAACAAGAGCCTGCATGCTACACTCATAAAAATCTGTGCGGCGGTCCGGAACGTGGTTTGTACCTCATGTTGGTGTCGCCACTGCTGAAATGGACCACCCACCACCTCGCTGTGCTCACATTCACTGTTTGGTCTCCATAAATGTTCAGCTAGTGCTGATGAATGTCAATGGGTGCATTTTTTTCCATGTGGAGGAATTCAGTTACAATCCTTTGCTTCATATGCACTTCCATGTCAGACGCCATTGTGCCAGAGTGCCCCTTTGCTAGCATCTGTCATACGGCAACAAAATATAATGGAATATTGGTGGGAAGGTTCAACCTCTACCACCTCTGATGTAATGGGTCAACATAAGAAAATTGGAGGCATTACTTTCAGAGCAACCCTTGTATCTTTTGTTACACTTGGATACATTCCCTCTACCAGCAAAGCATGGAACTGCAGCTGTTGAAGCTTGATGTCTTGTAAATAAATTGCGTAGTGTGAACCACCTAGCATATCTTGTCAAAGGAAGAGCTTATTTTACTATCACAGACAGATCAAGCATTTCTAAAGAGGACATAGTTTTTTCTAAATGTTTGCAAGACTTTATTAATCTTTACTATTCTCACTCCATGGCTTGCTTCTTCCTAAACCCAGCAATATATTTTACAAGAAAAAGTTATGATAACTGTCTAATTCCAATCACACATTATCTCTAGTATTTTGCAGACTGCAGTCCTGTAACGTTTGCTTCGAATATTGTATTCATTCAGGAACACAACAGAGATCTATTTCTGTGTGACTTATACTCTAATATTTATTGAAGGTGCACTTTTATGTTGTTCTGTAGGACCGTATTCATAATGACTTCAAGCACCTCAATTTCTTTTAAACATGCTTACATAAGCATGCACAATAGAGTATTTAGGGCATACTAAAAATAAAAAAATAAGTGAAAAGATTTTTTAAAAAGTTTGGCTTCTGGGAATGTGTTTTTATTTTAAAAGAATTAAAAATAACAAATGGCAAATAAAATCAACATAGGAAAAATGAACATATTACCTTAGGACACAGATATGCATTCTACTAAAATTCAAAAGTTTATAGACAAAATTCTGCCCTAGCTAAGTCATATCAATTTTCATTTAAGTTGGTGGATCTTGTAAGAGAAAATCAAAGGCAAAATTTTCTCCTAGGTTTCTTTCTGTCCTACTAAGACCCAGTGAAAAACAAGAGCTATTGCCATCAGGATGACAAGTACTTCAGGACATAGAATTAGTCATCTATACTCCTTAACACAATCTACTTTCCTTAGCGATAACCTAAAGCATTATATAAAATAGATAGCTCACAGAACTGACACTGACCTACATAATCAATCATTACTCTTTTCATTTTATTTTTTTTTAATCTTTATCCTGCAAGGAAGAGAAAAAAATTTGCTTTGTACTTTATACAAAGACTTTATACAAAGATCAGTGAAATCCATTGAAGACTCCTGCTGACTCTAGCTGGAGCTGAATTGGCTCTGAATAGGCAATATTTTTTATGAAAACAGTTTAATGGTGTACTAAAAGACACAACTGTGGCTCACTGATCCTGGTGCTGTTTCTGTGCCAGCATCATTCACAGTTTAGGACTCTTGTTAACCATCCCCAATAGAGCATCCATGGAAAGGCAAAGGCAGGCTCAGGGAATCCTTCCCAAGGAGTTGCTACGATGAGTAAGTTGCAGAATCACCAATAGGCTGGATACTTCCCCTTGGATCAGAGAGATCAGATGAACTAGAAGCAGCAGGTAGTGAGTGGGCAGAAGAGGGAACAGAAAAAAGTTGTGACAAGAGATGTATTAATTACATCCATGGACATAAGATATACTTGCATGTCAGTTTGCACAGGGAGGATGTGTAGGGAGGAGACAGGGTTCACCACTTTATTCCTGCTAAAAGCAGCACTCCGTCACAGCAGTTTGCACAGGCAGGGTACTGTACCTTGCTTGCAGGCCCACAGCCAGGGGAAGCGCTCTTGATCTCTGCCACCATGGTGGTTGACGCTTGCCTGAGAGCTATAACCAGTGTGCCTATAGAGAAACCCCCAGAGATGTCTGAGGCATTCACTCAGATGGAACTGGTAAGAAAGGAGTCTTTGGTTCAGGCGGTAGGTTGCACCAAGTGCCTTGAACCTCTCCAAGTGATAAGGTAAGTACCTGTACAAGATACACATGGATGATCTTTTATGACAAGTGACGGAATTGCAAGAAGGAGTTAAGAGGCTTTGTAGTATTAGAGGTGCTGAGAGAGAGACAGATAGGTTCATATTCCAGCAGTGGACAACACTGAGAAAGGGGCACCTTTCCTCTTGGTGACTCACAAAAGCAGGGCTCCACTTCAGTTCCCACCTACCAGCTTCACTATCAGAAACAGATATGAAGCTCTTGCAGCTATAAACACCTATGACACCCATGACCAAGATCTGAAGAAGAAACCATGGATAAAGTAAAAAGAAATACTGCGAGCTTGTAGTCCCTGACTCCCTGTTAAGAGGCATTGAGGCTCCCCTCTGCCAATCTGACAGAGAGTCTCAAGAGATATGTTGCCTACCAAGAGTCAAGATATGGAATGTTGTCAAGAATGTGCTGCAGCCTGTCAGGAGCATGGGCTACTATTCACTATTGCTCCTTCATGTGGGCATGAATGACACTGGAAGCTGGAACATGGGTAGAATCAAACAAGACTATAAAGCCCTGGGAGTGCAAATGGAGAGTACTGATGCCCAAGTTATCTTCTCTTCAACTTTGCCGGTTGGAGGAATGAAGTAAGCCAGAAATAGACATATCATGCATTTCAGTTCCTGACTACGTGGCTGGTGAGAGCACAAGGGTTTTGATTTTTATGACAACTGGACTTTCTGTGAGGGAGCGATGGGATCCATTTGTCTAGAAGAGGCTGGGAAATCTTTGGCAGCAGGCAGGCTAATCTATTGAGGCAGGCTTTAAACTGGATAGCCTGGGGAGTGGTGTCCAAAATGGCAATGTTTGTGGCATTGCAACTGACTGATGAATAAGCTAGACCAATTAGAAGAGTGACAAATGTTCCTTAGCTATCTCACATGAAATGAGGCAGAAGGTCAGCCACCTCAAGGGTGTGTATAGCTATGGGGGATCCTCTAGCATCCCTGAAGGAACACCTACATCCTCTGCTTTCTTTTCTTCTCTGAAGTGCCTCTATATCAGTACATGCAGCATGGAGAACAAACAGGAAGAACATGATCTCATTGTGATAATGGACACATGGTGGAATGGCTCACATGACTGGAATGCTGCCATGGATGACTCTGACCTTTTTAGGAAAGACAGGTCAGCAAGACAAGGTGGTGGAGTTGCTCTTTGTGTGAGAGAGCAACTGGAATGTATTGAGCTCTGCCTAGGGATAAATGGTGAACAAGTGGAAAGTTATGGGTGGCCATTAAGGGGCTGGCTAATACGGATGACACTGTTGTGAGTGTACAGGCCACTTGATTGGGAGGAGGAAGTTGATGAGGCCTTCTACAGGCAGATGGAAGTAGCTTCACAATCATAGGCACCGGTTCTCATGGAGGACTTCAATCATCCTGATATTTGCTGGAAAAGCAACACTGCCAGGCATGTGCAGTCCCAGAGGTCTCCACAGTGCATGGGAAACTTTCTGATGCAGGTGGTGGAGGAGCTGATGAAGAGAGGTGTGGAATACTGTTTCTAGTTCTAGGCTCCCCAGATCAAAAAACATTGAACTTCTAGAGAGAGTCCAGTGGAGGGCCACAAATGTAATTAGGGGCCTGGAGCATCTCCGTTCTGAGGAAAGTCTGAGAGATCTGGGAGTGTTCAGCCTGGAGAAGAGGAGAAGTGCATGTAAATCTCTAAGGGATGGGAGTCAAGTGAATGGTGCCAGGCTCTTTTCTGTACAGAACAAGAGACGATGGGCACAAACTGGAACACAAGAAATTCCATGTAAACATGAGAAAAACTTCTTTACTTTGATGTTGACAGAGCAGTGGAATAGGCTGCTCAAAGAGATTGTGGAGTCTCCTTCTCTGGATATATTCAAAACCTGCCTGGGTGCTTTCCTGTGTAACCTACTCTACGGAACCTGCAGGGGAGTTGGACTTGACGACTTTCAGGGGTCCCTTCTGTTGTGCAAAAGCGACAGCACTTCTGCTTTAAGGTTCACCATTTCCAAGGAAGGCACTCAGAGGCAAGCTCAGATTTGTCAGTTTAATAGTGGGGTANATTGGGAGGAGGAAGTTGATGAGGCCTTCTACAGGCAGATGGAAGTAGCTTCACAATCATAGGCACCGGTTCTCATGGAGGACTTCAATCATCCTGATATTTGCTGGAAAAGCAACACTGCCAGGCATGTGCAGTCCCAGAGGTCTCCACAGTGCATGGGAAACTTTCTGATGCAGGTGGTGGAGGAGCTGATGAAGAGAGGTGTGGAATACTGTTTCTAGTTCTAGGCTCCCCAGATCAAAAAACATTGAACTTCTAGAGAGAGTCCAGTGGAGGGCCACAAATGTAATTAGGGGCCTGGAGCATCTCCGTTCTGAGGAAAGTCTGAGAGATCTGGGAGTGTTCAGCCTGGAGAAGAGGAGAAGTGCATGTAAATCTCTAAGGGATGGGAGTCAAGTGAATGGTGCCAGGCTCTTTTCTGTACAGAACAAGAGACGATGGGCACAAACTGGAACACAAGAAATTCCATGTAAACATGAGAAAAACTTCTTTACTTTGATGTTGACAGAGCAGTGGAATAGGCTGCTCAAAGAGATTGTGGAGTCTCCTTCTCTGGATATATTCAAAACCTGCCTGGGTGCTTTCCTGTGTAACCTACTCTACGGAACCTGCAGGGGAGTTGGACTTGACGACTTTGAGGGGTCCCTTCTGTTGTGCAAAAGCGACAGCACTTCTGCTTTAAGGTTCACCATTTCCAAGGAAGGCACTCAGAGGCAAGCTCAGATTTGTCAGTTTAATAGTGGGGTACTCACGATACCAGGGTGGCTGCCACGTAGTCTGTGCCGATAGGGGTGCCAGTGGTGGCGGACCAGCAAGGGGTTCGCTGAGTGCTGGGGACGATGGGCCAGCAAGGGGGTTCGCCTGTAGGGATGCCGGTGGCAGCAAGCCAGCAAAGATTCAGCAGCAGGGTTCGACTGGAGCAGGAGAGAGAGAGACCCCTCTGTGGTATCGTGGCCATTTATACAGTAGTGGGGGATGAATACAGATCTGGGTAAACAAGGTCATTCACACACAGAGATGGTACTTGCTTACAGCTACCGGGACAGCTACAGAGCACTTTTCTCACAAACAAGTTTACAACTAGCTACATGCAGTTATATAGGCCGAGGCAGTGTCCTTGTGTTCCCAAGCTAACACAAGTCCTTTCTCACAGGCCAGTCCCCTGTTCAGGCTGAGATCTGTAATTTTCTATACACCTTCCAATCCTTATGATTCTATGATTCTGAAATTTGATGGTGTGCCATGTGCAGTATGTTTATGCCAGATGTCTCCTCCCCTCNNNNCCTCTCCTCTCCTCTCCTCTCCTCTCCTTCAAATAGAAATAAAAATATCCTCACCATTTCATGGAAACTAGTTGATTTAGAACCCTGTGTATCTACTTCTCAGGCTATTGTAGGTTAATATATTAACATACACATGACTTTCAGAGAACTCTATATTTTAATCAGGCCCCCAGGAGGTAAAAACATTTCGAAGTTACTATGTGATTATAAAACCTTAAAAGTGTTACACTATTTAAAAAGGTTCCTAATATATAAAGACAGGGAGGGGTGATGGTATGGTTTCCATTACCTGTCCCTGAGCACTTCAGGTCTTCAGCTTTGCCATAGAGATGCTGAAGAGATGCTTTAAAAGGAAACAACAGTAGATAGCTGTTGTAGATAGATAGCTATGTTTTATGTTTATACTTCCTGCCCTAAAACATACTACTACATAGTTATTTTAGAACTTTCTAAAACAAAATCTTACAGAATACCCAAAGTGCTGCTGATAGTACACAAATTCTAACTTAGGACAAATTAAGATCCCTAATGATTCTCTTGGGAAATTCTTTTGAGACTTTACAGTGCATCCATTCTGCCTCCATTCCTGAATTCCATCCATTATTTAATAAAACAAAAATACACTTCAAAACTATTGCTTTGCACAGTTCATTCAGAGTTTCCTTTACATGTAGAGGATTTAAATTAGAAAGGCTGAATTAGGTATAAGTTTGTTATAATAAAGTGGGCCAAGTCTGCTTATCTTGCTATATGATTAATTCTTGACTTCAGCAGCTCACACATGATACATGTTACACAGTAGTTTAATCATCCCTGAGCTGAAATATGCTTGAATTTCTCAATCCACATTTTAGTTTTGGGATTTGACACAATGATAATGATTTATATAGTCTGATTTTTTTTTTTTTTAGAAGAAGAAGACGGGGAGAAAATGGCTTTGATAAACAGTAGTCTAATTTGACACTGAAAATAACTGTTCTGAAATCTTCTTTGGTGCAAATCTGCAAAATTAGAAAAGCAGTAAAACTGATATACAATCTTAGAATAACTTTGAGTCTCTGTAGGCCAGATATCATAATGTCATTCCAGAGTTTGCCAGTGTTAAGTTCTCCCATCTCCTGTGAAGGCTAAAGAAGTTAAAGTCAATTGTAATCCTCTATTGTTTTCTTGTGGAGATGTAAACTCATCAGGAAAGATGATTTTGCAAACATTTTGTGTGATAGGATACTTCGCCTGAGATTTATATCTGTTAAAAAAAAGAAAAAAGGTCAAAAAGCATTACAATGGCAGAATCTTCCCCTCATGCCATCTCAAGAGCATGCTTAGTTAACTTAACATCCGTCAGAACAGCCCTTCTGTAATATCTTGCTTGGTTCTCGAGCACTTTTGCTGGTTCCCCTCCTCCATACATTTACAGACAGATGCATAAGGGCAGGGGGTTGGGGTCTCCTTTTCAACCTGTTTGATCAATCAGTGGTCTTTCTTGTGTATATATCCTTGCTTTTTGCTTTCCATCTGTGCCTACTCTTTCTTCATTAACTGTCATAATTTCTTGACTGTGTGTTATTGTAACAGAGAGTATGAATGCAGATGTCATTTCTCACTGCATTAAAATGTACAGGGTATATCAGGACAAAAAAAAATCTGTTGGCTGTCTAGATTGCTTAATAACTGAAGTCAATTTGATACCCTCAATATTTGGCAGCATCTGTGCTGATGCAATCAAAGACTGGACAGTAATATTTTAAGCAATTAAAATGAAGCATTCCATTGTGCCTTAAAAGATGTTAGTCACTATTACACTGCTTGTGGATTTGGCCATTTGTGAGTAGTTAATACCACTGGCAAATTCTTACATTCCAATATGCTTGGATTCTAACATATTACTATGAGGGATTAAAAAGAATGAACTGCACAATAAAATGATAACAAGAAATAAATAATTTATATCTTAATGCTATATGCAGCAAAATGGGAGAGAACGCTGCTTTATGTAAAGTCACAAAATAATGAAATCCTATCTTCGAGCACATGATATTTTGTCTGTTCTTCATAGGACACAGAAAAAGTACAAGGAAGAAAAAAAAGACAGCTGCCAATTTTTAAAAAACAGATCACAAACAATCAAAATACCATCATACTATAGCCTCTCACAGAAAAGATAAAGTATTAGGATTCAAATAATTCATCTGAGTGACAACACTTGTAGCCACCTAAAGCGACCAATGACAGAAGATTTTTGTTTTCCTTATGCTATCCAAGATCTCTTTTGACCTTAGCACCTTTCAACTCTGAATGTATTCCTCCTTCAGGGTTTTAACAGTCTCTCACTTTTCAGTCTCTGAAGACATTCAGTCACATACAATGACATCGACTTTCCTTTTGCAGTATATTTCCCCCTGAAGTAATATTGTCATTCTTTTTATTCTTCTACTCTTTATTATAAACACAGGGACAATTTATTCTTTCTTCTAAGCTATGATTATGGTACTCTTTTATCTCAAGCCCTGAATATTGCTTTAAACTATTTCATAATTAATCCTCACAAACAATCATGACATCAGTCACATCATCTTCCCTATGCAAATATCACACAATATATTTATACTCATGATATCATTATATTTATTAGTAATTGAGATTTCCTTCTTTTTCACAAGTAACTTCTTATACCCCAACCTTATGTGGTTCAGTGTGTGATTGACATCAAGTCATCACTGAAGAAGTTCAAGCCAAATCACTTATGCTAGGGAAAGAATCTCAAGAAAGGTCACAGTCAATGTGGAGTTTTACTTGCCTTAATATTCATCCAGCACTGATCAAATAATTACGTGAAGAGAAAGAAGCTGGATTCATTATTTTACACTTATTTGAGGAATCCTTTCTAACATCTACTGTTTTCCTTAAAAAGACCTTACTTTTACTTAAATTTCATTATTTTCTTTCAGTAATATAAACCTTATAATCAATCAACAATCAACGTACCTAAGTCAATACACTTAGCAGTATATACCTAAGCAGTGTATCTTCTTAGATAAACAAGGTTTTTTCTCTGTTCTGGGTTTCTATATTCTCTGTCAACTCTGCAAGTGGGGGCCTTGCCTTAGAAAGGTTGAACCCTGGCACATGATATTTAAAGGTTCATCTAAAGGTTTATCTAAATCTTATGTTATCAACATTAGATTCATGATCACTACTTCCACTCTTTATAACAAAATGTTCATCAGAAGATTAAAATAAACTGTTAGAATTCAAACACAAAAATTTAGTACTTTTCACTTTAAATGAATAAAAAAGCTGATATTTATTCAATCTTGGCTTATTTCAAACATAGCAGCATGTACATATACAGTTTTTTCTGAGTTATGATCAGAAAAAAATGGCAGCAATTTTTCTTTTCATATTTTATCTCTGGAAAGGATATCTCAGTTAATATTTTGGTGAAGATGATTGGTGGAATTCTCACTGTTAGGTGGTTTTTATAGGAGTCATCTACTCCGCAGCTTTTTAAGTTCACAATAAAATGTATTATTTTTTCCCTGTCATCTGCATCTGTAATTTCATAAATGAAATAATTTCCTATTATGTTGAAATATACAAATAATTATTAATGTGGTATGCTGGTGAGAAATAAACTGATGAGCTTGATCTCAAATTGCCCTATTTAATATTTCAAATGCTCGTTTATGTTTTATTTTCCACCATGGCAGCATCTTCTTGGGTAAGTTTTAGAACTCTAGATTTCATGACTCAATTCTTGCATCTGTCACTTTGAATAATAAAAAAAAATTTGATTATATCGAAAGCAAATGCAAAAAATATTTCATTAAACTCTTTATGTGCTGAATGTTTCTAACCAACTTAAGTGCGTATGTCTATTAGTATTTTTGTACTTTTTTGCTGTCTTGATACATTGGGTTATGCAGACTTTATTGTCTGTAGTATCTTGTTATTCCACGTGTTCCTATATATTTTTTCATTTTCCAATTTAATGTAAACCTGTGGGGCTTTAAAAAAGTATATACATTTTTTTCCTAATTTTCACAGGATGACAGAACAGCCGAGGTTGAAAGGGACTAGAGATTAGCTCAGGCGGGCTCTCCTAAAGCACATTACCCAGGATTGTGTCCAGATGGCTTTTGAATATCCCCAGAAAAGGAGACTCCACAGTCTCTCTAGGCAATCTATTTCAGTGCTCAGTCACCCTCATAGTAAAGATTTTCTTCATATTGAGTCAAACCTTCCTGTGTTTCACTTAGTTCCTGTTGCGTCTTATCCTATCACAGGGCACCACTGAGTCTGGCCCTGTCCTCTTGGCACTCTCCCTTCAGATACTTTTACACATCAATCAGACTCCCTCTAAGCCTTCTCTTCTCCATGTTGAACAGGCTCATCTCCCTCAGTTTTTCCTCACAGGAACACAAGCCAGTAGTGTGCCCTTGCAGCTCAGAAGGCCAGTGGTGTCCTGGGCTCCATCAGAAGAGGGGTGGCTAGCAGGGAGAAGGAAGTGATTGTCCCTCTCTACTCTGACCTTGTGAGGGCCCATCTGGAGTACTGCATCCAGGTCTGGGGCCCCCAACACAGGAAAGATGTGGAGCTGTTGGATAGGGTCCTGAGGAGGGCCACAAAGATGATCAGAGGGCTGGAGAACCTCCCATACGAGGACAGGCTGGGGAAGCTGGGCTTGTTCAGCCTGGAGAGGAGAAGGCTGTGGGAAGATGTCATTATGGCCTTCCAGTATTTAAAGGGGGCTTATAAACAGGAGGGGAATCAACTTTTCACAAGGGCAGACAGCGATAGGACAAGGGGGAATCATTGTAAGCTGAAGGAGGGAAGGTTTAGATTGAATGTCAAGGGGAAGTTCTTCACTGAGAGAGTGGTGAGGCACTGGAACAGGCTGCCCAGAGAGGTTGCGGATGCCCTGACCCTGGAGGTGTTTAAGGCCAGGTTGGATGGAGTCCTGGGCAACCTGATCTAGTACCAAATCTGGAGGATGGCAGCCCTGCTTGTGGCAGGATGGTTGGAACCTGATGATCCTTGGGGTCCCTTCCAACCCAAGCCATTCTACGATTCTATGATAGGAGAGATGCTCCGCTCTCTTCATCATTTTAGTAGACCTTCACAGGACTCACTTTAGGAGCTCCACGTCTCTCTTGTATTGGAGAGAGGTACTCAAGTCTGTCAGTTTCCCAAGAGAGAAATCGTTTTGTTTCATTTGTTCGGTTTAATTTTTTTCCTCTCTGCCTCCTTTGCTAATTTCTTGTGTTCATCAGTTTTGAAAGTGGAAGACTTTAATTAAGAAACATTTTGCTGTTTTATGCCTTGTATATTTTCATGCTCCTTTAATTCTGTTCTACACTTTGAATATAATGTGTAAGAAAGCTATTGTGCAAGATAAAGCTGTAATGCCATAAATAGAAAGTAAAAGGTAACACTTAAAATTTATTATCAGATGCAAACCAGCAAGGAACTGCATCAAAACTCTTTGCAAAGGATGGAAACAAAAGAAATACCACCTGTTGAGAAACACAAAGATTGAGCAGACTGTGGTTAAACAGGTTGTTCCTTGCAGCCTTGATACATGGAGTTATTATAGATCACATTAAAAACACAGAATGAAGAATTGCAAGGCTACTTAAATAACCTTGTGAACAGTAATTATTAAAAGGCAGCAAAGGAAAGGAGACACAAAAAGTAAATCTCTGTAATCAAAGACTTAGATAAGCCGACTAGAAACATTCCAAAAAATTCTGTACAATAAAGGGAAAGACAAAGAACCAAGTGTCAGAAAGATTACTAAAAACTGAAAATTAAGCAAATGCAAACAAACAGATAACAGCACATTCCAAAATAGTAATCAGGCAAAGGCAAGAAGTAATTAGCTAATCAAAAAAAGAAATTAAGTATTTTTGACAGTGAACATAATTAAAGAAAAACATTTCACAAAGGGAACGAATTAAAGCTCTGAACAATCCCTGGGAAAACCAGGTCATACGCTTTAAATCTGCAGCTGCAAATTGGACAAATTTTAAATAGCACTATTTCATTAGCAACATTACTTGAGATGTGCAGATTTTTTTTCTATATATACACAGCAATATGTATTGGAAACTTGTTGCAAGAATTCTTGTATAGGCAATGATTCTATTTAACTCAATAAAAAATCTATTTATGAGAATCTTGCTGATTTTTAAATTATTATTATATGGATGATTCACCACCACTCTGATTTTTTTTGCCTTCTGTAGCAATAGCTGGGCCTCACAGATAAGACAGCTATAGCACTAACCAATATTTTGTTTTGTTAATCGCTAGATGCTCACACGTTTAGAAGCTTGTTCACTACTTTAAAACTGTGCAGGAATGCACAAAGTGTTTGTTTGCAAACTTGATGAATAACTCCTGGAATAAGGTTCCAGCGTACAGACTCATACCAACAAATACTCTCTATATCTCTAAATAATTTTTTACAGTCAATTTTTCAGCAAAAAAAAAAATTCCTCATCTCACTAACATTATTCCATCAAAGGTTTTAACTCAAAAAAAAATAAATAAATAAAGTCAAATATTGAATAAATATTGTTGAAGTGGTTGGTCAACTACACTTGTCTGGTATTGTAGCTACTATATCTAAAACAACTCTTTCTATAGGCAGATTTGAGTGTCAGCTGTAGATGATATCATTCCTAAGAACACAGTTGATATTTGAATTTTAAAAAAACTGAATTTAGGGAGTGAAAAAGATTCAGTATGACTTGAATGTCATCACTTCACATATTTACCTTGGATTTCAAAAACTTTAATTATTAACATGGCCTCTCATCACTAGATACCTAGCTTACTAATGTCCTTCATTCCTTCTTTTTCAAATATTCAATTAAATTCAATTTAACCAATTCTTGGGTATGCTCTTTTTATGAATGCTAATATTTCTGATTTTTTTTTAATTATTATTATTAGTTACTATTGCTTTTAATATTGTCAGTTTCACAAAGAAGCTCTTACTAATTGCAGTTAGTAATTGTGTGATAAAACCACTGATTAGTATGGCAGTGTTTCTGCTCTGTCCTTTCACGTTATACAGAACAACTATGAACAACTAGGTGTTTGTTTGCAAGAGGTGACAAAAGATGGGAAAGATTTAGATGATCTTTAAACGTTAAAGGACATGTCCTGATTTTTTTTTTCCCCAGAAAAAATATTTTTAGAGAAGGGTGTCAAAACATTCCTTCAAAGTGTCACAATTAAAAAGGAAACATAACAATACAAAATAAAATCTTTTCCATATTTTTTTTCCGGAAAATGTTCATACTTTTCACTGAAAGCTGTCCTTATTTGTTCTGTGGGATATAGGTTGTAGAGATCATTTTACTAAAAAAATGGTTTTCTTTTGAAAAATACTTGAGTAGAAACATTTCAGCCAAACCTATTTTATTTTTAAATTCAAACCACGAGGATATCTGCTTCATTATTCTCTGTTCTCTCTCAGGTACATGTAAGTACTCTGATTATCAACTCCATCATTATAAGACCATTAATCCACATGATCTCAGTTTCTTGTGTTCTTCAGTTAATCTTTGTAGCTTTATTGTTTTCATTTGATTCTTATGAATTGTGTCTTTGTTATTCAGCAGCCTTCTCTTACTTCCACAGTTTCCATGACTTGATGTAAGCAACATGATTAAGTATCTCATTTTATTCATGTCCAAATATCATTCCAATGTTACAACTGTTACAGATCATGTGGTAGGAAAGTTACCAAAAATCCTATCTCAGTGTTAATTTCATACAACATGCATATATTATCAATGACAACAGCTCTTTGATATGGTAATCTGACAAAAACATCTAAGTACTAGGTTACCCAGTCCTTCCTAATAGAAGACTGAATTCTCCAGTTAATATTTCTGGATTATGAGAAGTAAAGGAAGAAAGGAGGAATTTCAGACCAAGTGGTCCATTCTTGGCACTAATAACAATGTTCACTAGTCACAGCTGATCAGTTGTGCCCAGAAGAATCTTTTCTTTTTTCTAAATTAAAAAAATAATCATAATAAAAGGCAAACTAATAGCTGCTCACAAAAGCCTAACTTCTAGCTTACACTTACTGTCCCTGAACAGTGCAAATATAGGTACTTGAACTTTAGGTACTTTGAACTATAGGTACTTTGAACTTTGCAAATATAGGTAATTTTAAAATGACTTTGGCTGATGGATGTATAGAACCAAATTCTTCAGTATATTATCAGTGCATTATATCCTCAGTTTTCATTAAGAAAGTGATAAAATACATTCCTCTTGCTCTATTTTTTAAATGTAAGCAGCTGTAGCTTTTCTGATCTGTTTAGAATTTAATTTTGCTAGTATGTGCTGACATGTTAAAATGCAGAATTTAAGGACCTCTGGACATTAATCAGGATGCCATTTATTTTGGGGGCTCTAACCAGGCTGTGCTGCCAAGGAGGGTAGAGATCTCAGCACTGCTAAAATGGCAATAGTTCTAAGCATTAACAAAAGCATATTTTCTGTTGGTTGAGGAACTTTTTAACAGACAGTTAAACTTCTACAGATTTTAAGTACCTGACATTCACAGTGAGCTTTTAAAAAACATGCTGTAAAGTACTACCTTAAAACCAGATTCGATTAGAATTTGTGCATTTTGTTTCTTTTATGGTTCTGGTCCCAAGCAGCAGATTAGAACTATGTAGAAACACATAGATAACTAGTACTCTAATTAACTGTAATTAAATGTAATGCAATTCAATTACATGTAATTAAATTAAATGCACCCATTACTATTTAGAATATGTAATAAGGACAATACTTGTAAACAAACCCTTGTTTCTGCATAGAAAAGTAAATAAACATTAAGAAAGCTCTTTTGCCTATTCTTTAAATTCATTAACATTAAATTGTTTTTGTTTCCTAAATAAATTCATTTTCTATGGTAATAGGTCTAAGGTTTTAGTTACCCCAAACTCTGCATTTGTGTTTTCATAGCTTAGAGACTTCATTATCTAGAATCTAAATGAAAACATCAGCTCTAACCAGATGGATGTGAAGATGAAACTTTTTTTCTTCTGTCCCAGTTTCAGCTGGGACAGAGGTTTTCTTCCCCTTCATAGTGTGTGGTATGATTCTATGTTTTGGCTTTGGGAGAGAAACAATGTTGATAACACATTGATGTTTTAGTTGTTGCTTAGCAGTACAGAACCAAGGACTTTTCAACTTCTTGTACTGTCGTTGTACTGCTCTGTTAGTGAAGGGGGCTAAGGGGAAACAAGGAACTGGGACGGGACAGCTGACTTAAAAACTGCCCAAAGTGATATTCCAGATCATATGACATCATGAAAAGAAAAAAAAAAAACAACGAAAAAAACCCTTGAAAAATGATGGGAGTTGGCTGGGGTAGCTGCTGCTCAGGGACTTTCTGGGCATCAGTCGGTGGGTTGTGAGCAATCGCTTGTATTGCTTGTACATCACTAGTTTTGTAAACATGCATTATATTATTATAATTACTATTATATTTCTCATTTTATCTTCCTTTTCTTTCTTAGTAAATATTTTTTTTGTCTCACCCCACTAGTTCCACTTTGTTTTGTTTTCTGATTCTCTTCCCCGTTACACTGGGAGGAAGGAGTGAGCAAATGACTGTGCAGAGCTTAGCTGCCTGCCAGGTTAAACCACAATATTTTCTCACATAAATGTTACTTTTTGGAATAAAACAAGAAGAGTTTATATCATAGTTAGTTGTTTACATATCTGCCAACTCTCAGAACTGGATATATATGCAGATGTCAGATAACCTCTGGGTTACTGTTAGGGGAGGGTCACGTTAGGGATTAGGAAAAGGTTCTTTACCAGAGTGTGGCTGGGCCCTAGAACAGGCTTCCCAGGGCAGTGTACACAGTCCCAAGCTGCTGGAGTTCAAGAAGCATTTGCACAATGTCATTAGACATAGGGTATGAATTTTGAGTGGTCCTTTGTGGAGATAGGAGTTGGACTTGATGATCCTACCCATAAGGTAGGATAGTCACAATAGTCTATGATTCTATAATTATATTATTTGTAACAATACGGAAAGCAGCTTATATAGACAATTTAATATATATTTCAAAATGTTATTAAATTCATAAATTACTTCCCATTTCACTCACTCCTGCTGTGATACCAAGAATATAAGTAGGCATTTCTGTATGTTTTAAGGGACTAACTGGCATAAGAAGTTATTGGGCAGTTCATAGAGTTTCTTCTAGGTACTGGTATCTGTAGACACTATTATAACTGTTCCTCTGTGGAGACAAGCACTTGAATTACACTGCAATTCATAAAACTTGTAGATAATCTACTTTATAACTATTTTGCATAAACAATAAATCAGTATTCTGCTTTTTAAATAGAAATAGAAAAAAAAGCTATGGACTTTGTGTTAAAAATGTCCGAAGTTTTAATCCCATTTTTCTGACAGTTAAACTGACAGAAAAATTTACTTAATTGAAAGGTTATTGCATAAGTAATGGAATATTTATTCTATGAGAGATTCTCCAAAACTATTGTCTCATTTTATTATGTTATCCAACTACATCGGAGGCAAATGTTGATAGTATAGCAGTAGAGGCTGAACCTTCCCTCCAATATTCTGTTACATTTTGTTGCCAGGCAACAGATGGCAGCAGAGGGGCAGTCAGACAAAACAGTGTCTGACATGGAAGTGCATATGAAGCAAAGGTGTAAAATTGAATTCCTCCATGTGGAAAAAAATGCACCTGTTGACATTCATCAACACTTGCTGAATGTTTATGGAGACCAAACAGTGGATGTGAGCACAGTGAGGTAGTGGATGGGGTGTTTCAGCAGTGGTGACAGCAACATGGAAGACAAGCCATGTGATGGCCATGAAGATTTTTACAAGCGCAGCATGCAGGCTCTTCTTCATCAGTGGTGAAAATGCATAGCTAATGGTGGTGACTATGTTGAAAATAGTGTTTTGTACCTGAGAATTTGCTCTATTAAATATTGTTATTGTGCTCTTTGTATGTGTTGTGGTTTTCATGGAAATAAATAGGAGGCATTACTTTTGAAGCAACCTAAACAGTAATGTAGTTGAATGTCTATTCATATATAAATAATAAGAAATCTTTTTGGGCCCTCTTTCATTTCATAGAAATTTGCCTTAGAACAGCTATGGAGTAATTGCTTTATGTGAAAAGTTACAATGAAGAAACGAGAATAATGATTATAAAAAATTAATAGAAAAATGGAACAGGGCAGATGAAGAGAGAAGATCTTTCCGTCAATATATGGAAACACTTTTCTGTCACAGGTGCTGATAGTTTGTCATCTGTTACTTATTGCTATTATCAAGTGCTAGAGATGTGCATACTTCACTTTTCAGACAAGTGACGTTTTTCTTGATAGATGACACCACCTATATTTTTATCCCGGAAACTCCATCTTTACAGAAAAGTTCTCACTCTAAATTTTGGCTGCTTTTTCTACCTCTCAGCTATTAAACTGGCTTAGAATAATTCACAGAAGCTTAGTTGTCAAGTTTTGAAATGCTGAAAAAAGAGATGAATCTCTCAGAAACAACTGCACCAATATAATGGTTATCTTACATTTTGTCACTTGAGTCAAAGTATAGGAATCTTTAGTTTTCACTGAATTTGTTAAAATGTTATCAGAATGACTCCCGTATATTTTTATATAGAGGCTTCCACTCTTAATGATAAAGTTTAATATTAGGATAAGCTAAACAAAACATATCTCTCTGAGAAGAGTGTTTTCAGATTCAGAATGTATTAGTATGTCTGTGAGATAATTATAATTTAAGACATAAATAAACATTACATGAAATTCCAATTTCAATTGTCTTTTCTAATTTATCCCAAGTTCTTATTTCTAGAAGCATTTTCTGTGTAAAATTGGAAATAGAGGTCAAAATAACTTTCTTTCTTCTGTCATCTCACTATTTACAAAGATAAAAAAAATAGATCTCAAGTTACATCTCCCAGTTTCCAGTTTGAAAAACACTGCAAGGACCAAACTCTCCCTTTTTTTTTCTAGTTTTAGAATGGTCATAAAGAAGGACTTCTCAGATCATGTGAACAGTATATCAAGCAAAGACAGCTTATACAAACATAGGCTGCTATGGAATATTTCAAAGTACTCTTGTGTCCTTTAAAAGTGAGTTGCAATTTCTGATCTTTTCTCTGGTAATGGATTCAAAATCCAAAACCATCAACAGCCAAAAGTGAGATTTACAGTGATTGTTCATATAGAATCAGTAGTAGTGTTTATTTTTAGAAGTTGAAAGACAGCAGCAAGCACTTGTAAAGACAATAATAAAATTTAAACTAAAGACATAAATTATTCTTTTGATGTTTTTTGTTTGTCATGAATAAATATTGTTCAAAGTAATGGTGTGCAATTTTCTCGTGGGAAGTAGTTTTTCTGTACCTGTAATTATTAAGATTCAGATTTTGCTTTTTTTCTGATTTTGTATGAGATATAAATATTGAGCTTCCTTTTCAGTTTCCTCTTTAAAAGAGATACTATGTATATAAAAATATTTTATTTTTATTTCAATTTCAATTTTTCATTTTTTTACAAAATTACACTTTCTAAGCCAGCATCCCCAAAACTGAAAATCCTACATACCAATCAAAAAATCTACATTAAAAGAATAGTGACATAATCCTTAAACAATATATATATATATATTTAAAGTAAAAAATCATTTTTGCAATAAATTCTGGCTTAGAAAGATTCATTTATGATCTTCAAAATAAGTGTTTTTTCGGTTGTTTTGTTTTACTTTGTTTTCTGTTTGCTATTCTGGGAAAGTTCTCAATTGCTCTATATGTGAATTTATATTTCTATATATGCAAGTAGTGTCCTTTCAAAACATGTTCAAAACTTACAATATATTTTTCTAATTTATTGTTCTTTTTTCTATTAATGAACATTGTGATATTTAAACTTGTATCTTGAAAAGAAAATATTTATTTTTGAGCTTCAATATCTTTTTTTTTTTTCTGAATAACATAATGGAAAGAGTTTTGAACTTGATGTTGGGTTTCAAGAAGTATTTAGCTGGTAGTATTTGAAATAGTAAAGTAAATTATTTTGGAGGAGCTTTAAAATGGGTATAATCTGCATATAAATTGGTTTTAGAACCAAAGGGGGCCTGTAGTCAGTATATATTATGTTAAGATTCTATCACATTGTTTAATGGATTAGATTTTATTAAGTACTATAAAACAGCATGAGATGTTTTCAATGGAAAGCAAATTGAACTGAAACAGATAATTAATTACTGCAACTCAATTTTTTCAGCACATTTTAGATATAAATGCGTTTGTTATACTTGTGTATATTACATTTTGCATCATAAAGCTGTCAGCATAAATTTATGCTTATGTAAAAAAATCAATACCCTTTTCCTTCAAACTTTTAATGTTTTTGAAACATAACGTACGTTTTGCATACACAGAATCACTTTGTCCCATTGGAATCAATGAACTCTTTAACAATTTCTGTATTAAAATGCTTTTTTATATTTAATGAAATTGTCACAGACATATATCTGTGAGAGTCCTCAAACCTAACTTGATCCTAGTGAGGAGTGTCCAATGTATGGAAATATAGTTTTTACTAAAAAAACCAGACAAAATTATATACTAAGTATCATTGGGAAAAGAATCCAGAATTAACCATATCTTACTGCATGGATATAAGAAAGAACTTTGGTAAAGCCTCTTATTTAGAGAATTTTTGGTTTAAAAGTAGTTGGAAAGAAGATTGCTATATATATATACATAATCTATACCCTCACTGAAAAAAAAACAAGACTGAAACCCAGAAGATAGTTGTAAATAAATCTGTAAATAAAATTATTATTTTTCATCACTTGGATGGCTTCAGGAAAAAAAAAGATTTTGTGAGAGAACTTTCTAATGAGATCTCAAGCTATCGAAAAGTTCAGCACTTTAGGTATGAGATTCTTACAACTTTGAAATATGGAACGTTTTTCTATGGAGCTGGCACAGATGCAAGTTATCTCTAAAAATACAAAATTGCTGTTCTGCTTTATGTATCTTTAATACATTATGTATCTTTTAATATATTTTGCAGTCATGCATAGTTTCTTAAGGCAACTGAAAATTAATTAATTTACTCAAATAATACATAAGGCAACAGTTTTCCACACGCCCTCTTTAAAGGAATTCTTTTCTGAACCAGCTCATAGTACATAACTTTCCCTTCTCTATTCATGTTGCTGAACCATAGCCTTATCAAACAGCAAAAACTATTTAAAGAGCTCAGAAGAGAAAACAAAACTTCATCTAAAGGTAGTCACATGTAGCTGCATAGCTACGCTACTTTTCAGATGACTCATGTTATAAACATCAATATCCTGATGAAATATTGTCCTCTGTCTCATTTGGAAAACTGTATTTACACTCAAAAAGCACTGCTACCATCTTATTTGAAAGTACTTTACTTCTGGATTCAGCCTGTTGTGATTCCATTTTTTTAAAATTCCATTCCTAACACCACATCTACTATTCACTACTGCTTATTTCAGACTTTTTGTAAAGTCTTCACTATGAAAGTTCCCCTTGCAACAAAATTCACCTTCAGAAATATTCCAGTTTTTACAAGCATGGCACTTATGGTTGTTGTCTCCACAGGTAGTAGTTTAAAACTAGGAAGTATATTATAACTGACTCAACTTCTACAAGAAATGTGAAAGTTGGGCTCAGTCTTTTCCATGAGACCCATAAATCACCTTTCCTGATGTGAAAACCAAGGAGCTATAGTCTCTCAGAAACATGCCTGCTGAACTACACCTGCAAGAACAAAGAAAAAAAAAAAAGAAATCAAAGGCTGATTAGTTTTCATATCTCCCTGTCTGGCCAGTGGGATTCTGAATACCTTAAGTCCAACATAGATCTTTCTTGGGTGCATCTACTGCACCGAGTGTCAGAATTAGTTTTGTTTTGCAAAAGATGGTTGAGGAACCCAATGATTAATAGAACAATTCAGCTTAATCATGGACACAAAATCTTTCAGAAACACCTAGGTCTCTAAAGAGGATATTTGCTAGTCTTTTAGACAAAATTAAAAACTCTACATTGACATTGTTAACATTCAAGCTTGTACTAACTGGGTATTAGTTTTTAAGTTCAGTATTATTAAAAGAATTCTTGGGATTTTCTTCTCTACCTCATATAGAACATTTTAATTAGCTTCAGTTGCAAATTAACTGGCATGAACTACCACAGTTATGAATCCTTACCTCTTTGTTTCCTTTTCATTTTGCCTGATCTGTTCCTTACTGTTGCTATACTCTATTAGCAGGAATAAAAATAAAGCATCCCACAAAACTCAAGTGCAATATCTGAAATACCACAGAAAATCTTAAGCATGGGTAAATGGTTTTCCATTCATTGTAAAAGAAATTATCTTTTGACAGGCTTAGAATTCTCCTTTCTTGGGCAAAGTATCCTCTCATTGGAATAATGCGTATTACTGATATCCAAATGGAGATTCAGCTATGTGGGCTTGCCATGTATCAACTCTGAATGCCACCTCATTTCCACAGCGATAACAGAAGCCATTTTTTGGCTAAAAAATTCTCAATGGATCAGAAATTTTCCTGTTGTAACATAACTAACTGGAGTTCAAACAAAAATATTTTCCTTGTTATCTTCCAAAAAAATTTGCATGTTTGTTGTTATTAAAAACAGCTACACATCTTTGAACGGTATGTATCTCAGAAAAGTTTTATTACCTTTTTTCTCTAAACTTCAGAGAATCAGGAGATTAACACTGAGACAAATCTGTTCACGACACACATTCTTTACACATCTTGTTATAAAATAATAGCTGCATCTGTGAGTAACAACAATTTTATGTCAACACTTTAAATACAGCATTACAAGGAAAAATGATGTCTCATTTTTTTTATTTTTACGGTGTTTGAGAGCTTATTTATGTGTAAGCAAGCAAGCAAACAAAAATATGCAAGGGTAATAATAAAGCAGGAAATACAAAGAAAAAAGTGATTTATGTTCAAGTGAAAACGTGGAGAAAAAAAATCATTTTCACTGGATGACCATGATCTTCTCTTTCACTCTAAAGAGGCCCTTGTCCTAGGTTGATCTGTAAGAGGTGCTATAAAATCATAGAATAAGGACTCTCTTATAAGTGTTGATCTACAGCACCTGTTGGTAATTAAAAATAAATTTTCTTCATTAAGTAATACAACTCTCTAGATGTTGTATCTCTTGTTATAAAATTATTTTAAATATTGGTAAGCTAGAACACCACTCTCTGTAGTAAATTATAGCTAGGAGACTAGCTGATAATTCTCTTTTTATCATGATCTTTCACTTCTCAAATTGGAAAGAGCTTGGAAATATTTAATGTTTTTAAGCTATTCATAGAAGCCTTTAGAAAATAGTTCCTGATTTGCACATTGTTTGGAATAATTAATTAGTAATATGGAAATGCTAGAATTCTCCACTTTTTTTGCTTGGAGCTTTAGCCCTTTCTTATTATCAGTGACAGAAAAGATGGTAGTTCCACATCAATTTGATTTTTGGCTGCTCATTCAAAGATCTCCCTCAAGCTATATTATTGTTTTTGCAGAACAGATGTTGAAACTAGGCATGCATTCCCATTTAATTTGGTTCTTAAGGAAACAGGTAATCTACATGAATTATATATCATGTTCATGGTGCTCTGTGAGGCAGTCATTTTACCCTTAAGCACAGTGAAAATTCAGGGTCATCTTGTTTCATATGTTCATAAATCAAGACTTCATTCATGGAAATATTTACAAACAAGCCATAAGAAGTTAGTGCTCTAGAGATTTCCAAGTTGCATACAGGGAAAAAGTATTGTGTTTGTATCAGTAAACTACCTAGAAAACAAGGATAGCATAGTTAGGTGTTAAATAAAATATAATAAACTGAGAACTATCTTCTTCTTGCTTCCATACTCATTTGAGTGAATATTTTTTTCTTTACAATAATAATTATGACTGACATGATAACTTTCAGCATGAGTTTTATGTCATCTTCATCTTCAGGTATGGTGATACGAAGCTTCTGGATTAAAATACTGCAAGAACGTCTTCCTCAGATCCTAGCAAGTATTTTATCCTCACATAAGATGTTTTATTAGGAATGAAATGTGAATGTGAATGAAATGCCGAGATGAATTTGTATTGTTCTCATAATCTATAGTTCTACAGATTTTTGTAAATAATGCAAAAATTATAATTCTATGTTAAGGCTTTATCCTTGGGGAAAAAAATACTTTGTTTCCATACATTTAAGACCCCTAGCATATACTATGACTTTTATATTTCTACATCCCAAGTTAAATTTTCAGGTAAAATCTTGTCCACACACTTGTTAAGCTTAATTTTTTGTGTGTTGCAAGAAAGACCTTTTGATTTCTTATGTTCTATTTTTATTGGTTAACATTAAACAGAAAGTGCACTTAAATTACTGCACATGTGAATTAAATTTCTTAATAAAATTTTGCTTTAATAAACTGTGTCAGATCAGTGGGCTTCAAAGGAGACTGAGTTAAGTTCAAACTGTGAAAGATGCTTTCTAGGACAGCATGTATGTATTTATGATGAAGTTGTGAGGCTCTGTGGTAATGGAGGATGCTGAAGTATCTCCCACAGTTGCAATAATATATTCCAAACTACAAGTTTAATCAACAAGATAATTATATGAAAAATACAAATGTTTAAAATCAGCAGTCAAGCTTAAACTTAACATATCTTGTTTGAAGCTTGCAAGTTCCATCTAGAAACAATGGTGTTATGATAATCTTTCAGGTACTGTCTTGCTAAAAAAAACGTTTTTTTGAATAACTCTCATTTGTCACGTATATGGAGACACTTGGAGGCAGTGATACATGAAATATTTTTGTCTTTTGAAAATCAGAGTACAGTATTAGCTGAATTAGTTTTTATGGAAAATACCCTGAGGATATATATAATACCTTTTTTGGTTCCTGAAAGCCCACCTGTATACCAGGTAAACTATACGTGTGTGTATATGTGTATATATATGCATGCTTCATACTTCAAATATGTGATACTTTGGGGTTATGACTGAATGTTAGAAACTGCTTACAAAATTATAATTTTCAGAGAGAGTGAAAATGAACAAGAAAAAGCCCTCTCAGCTGTCTGAATTCTATACAGAAAACAAGTGAAGTTTAAGTTAATTTTCTTTGTGTTTCAAAATATTGTGTGGTATGGCATTCTAAAGAGTCTATCGGAATATAAAGTTAAATATTTGAAATAAGATCTGCAGTGTTTTCTAGTAACATATCAGATTCACTCTTTTTTTCTTTTTCTTTTTCTTTTTTTTTTTTAAGTTAGAACTTCCCATAGATGACAGGACTTCATCCTGAACTATTCAGCCAAATATACATGTGGAAAAAATGTATAGTTCAGTAAAATGCAGCACAGCATACTTTTGGAAATGATTGCTGCTCTAACAAAACCTAAAACTTCAATGAGTAAATAAGCTCCAGCAAAACAGTGGCACATATAAATTCCTTGTTATCAGAAAAGTTTGTGGTATATTTCATCCTGCACTGTTTTCAGCCTGATGATCAATGCATGTAAAACGACACTCAGCTTTCTAAGAGATAATAAGTGTTCTTCATAAACTATGTGTCTCTTCTTCTCTATCTGGGCCAACATCATCAAAATATTAATCAACTCTAAAGGTTTTTGGATATTTCAAGCATCTCTGCATGTTCAGGTAAACATGCCATTTGGACTATGTGCTCTGACAGAACTTTTTTGTCCAGAGTGAAATACTTTTTTTGAGCAAATATGAACAGCTGTTTCAATTTCCACTTTAGTCTGCATTTCTGTTCTACATCTCTTTTACAATTTAGTAAGTTAAGCTGGCAATAGGCTGAGCCAGTATGATACAGCCAAAAGTTAAATACACAACCAATTGCCAGACTAATTTTTCATTTTTCCAATATATAGCAACTAAATATCCTGATCTTACTTATTATCTTGATAATGTACAACCAATACTGTTCTTGTTTTTTATATTTTTCTCTAAAGTCTGTCCTGTTATTGAAGTGTGTATACATTCCCCACCGGCCGACCTACATATCCATGTAGGTACTCATTTGCTGCAGTATTTTCTGTAGTGATTTCCACCAGCGAAAAAAGGGAAAAAGAGCAGTCACAAACCAAAACATCTACTTGTTTTTGTTTTCAGTTTGTTTCTGCTTTGTATAACCAATTTATTGCTTCATTCATATGAGGTATTCCTGTCTCTCTACAATTGTGAAAATCTTTTGAAGCAAAGAAGTCTTGCTATGCTTGTCTGTCTGTAGTTTTCATACCAAACTCATTGAAAGTCTCTTGAGGTCTTTACCTTTCTCGTCTAGCTGAAAAAATGACTTTAAGAAATATTTCACTTCAGTTAGAGCACTGAGAGCAAACTAAGTATATTCTTTGAGATTGAATACAGGCACTAACATAGGACAACCGTTCCTCCCTGTCCCTAAAGGAGTAACTCTAATAAGGAAAACTAATTCCTATTCCCATCTCTAATGTTTTTACTCAAAAAAGTTTCTCTTGGATGTTATGTCACAGTCCCTGGAGATTTTCTAGTTTCAGCCAATCATTTCAAGCATCAAACAGTCTAGCTGATACTGTGTAAATGCTGCCTGTCTCCACATCTGTAAATACCTCCTACCCATCTTGTGCTTCAAGATACTTGAAACATCTGCCTATTATTATTTGTGAACTATAAGCAATGTGGGAAAACGACAACATTCCTTTTTTTGTGTGTGTGTGTGTAACAAATTGTGGTAGATTGGAGATTCCTCCTTACACAATCTAAATTCAGTGCAGCACTGAACATTTTTTTTTATATATATAGACTATGCATATACGCATACACATATAAATATTTGTTTAGTGAGATGATTTAAGGTAATCACTTTGAATATGGATGGGCATTATTTCATCCAATGCTTAAAGTTGTCCCAGAAAATAAACTAAATTTAATGTTTATTAGACTTAATGCTTTAATGCTTATTAAAGAAGAAATAAGCATTAAAGAGAAGCCCATATTATAGAGTAACCACCGGTCAAATACTTAAATATATAATATTTTTGTCAATAGAATAGCTTTGTACTATTAGCAATTAACAGATAATAGAATGTTTTCCTTCCCTGTGAACTTCAGTTATGCAATGAAACACAGAAATTTGTGGAAACGAGCTGTTTGAAATGTTCCAATTCGTATTTTAATAATTGGAGATACCAAAAACTTATTTATTTCTTACAGAAGCTTTATGTTTCCAAAATTAATATTTTTTTTCTCTTCACAAAACAAAAAGCAGACCCTTTTCTAAATGGATGATTAGACCATAGTACAGAATAACCTTGCAAACTATCCCACTATGCTAGTCTGTTAAAAATCTTCTAAGTGACTAATCTTGTCAATGATAAGAATATCTTTTTTGTTTGTTTGGCAGGGGTGGAAAAGGGTTTGTTGTTTTCTTTTTCAGCCTGACAGTCACCCTTTATTTTTTTAGTAAATGCATTTTCTCTTTAGAAAAAATGACAAGGAATACATTGCTGATAGCTAATGGTTGTTATCATTTCAGTTTTACAGATGATAGATTTTCTTCTAAATATCCTCAAGGGTGATCTTTGCTGTCAATGTCTACCTTGTTCTCATCTTCTGGACATGGTTGACAGAAATTTCCAATGTCTTCACTGGGCTGAATCTTTTAACCCCCTTAGATAAAGTTTCAGTGTTTTTCTGATAATACAGTAAAGAAGGTATTTTATGTGATTGGGCTGTGAAAAATTATTCCCTAAGCTTATTCATTATTTTTGGGAAAGGAATAGGAGATAGAACAGGAGAAAAAATTCTCGAGTCAAACAGAATTCAAACAGAATCAGAATTTATTTTTCTTCTCAGATACAAAGATCTTCTTTATAATTTACATTTATAGAACTTGTCTGTAGTGATTACTTTTAATGCTACAATTGGGAATATATATGTATAAAATTATGGAGAAAGGCTTAGAGATATTGCTAGATTTCAAACTCCTAATTCCTTTCCCTTGATGACAGTACATGCTTCTGTGACTAAAACCTATAGACAGAAATCAGGAGAATCGCTCTAGACCACCATTCTAGCTGTAATAAAAGACCTTGGATCCTGGCTCTGAAAGAACTTTTCAATGAGGATATTTCCTCCTAAGTCAATGTGTGGATCCATTCTCACAAATATGTCTTTTTTGGTATTATTCTATGGTTGTTAATGTGAAAGAACAAAACAGGCATGACAATGACCCTATATTGTCTGCATTTCTTGCAGCATAGGAGTGAATAGGAAAAAAGTACTACTGAAGAGCAAAATACATGAAGTAGAAGAACCGGTAGAGAAGTTTGGATGGAAAATACATGGGAAAAAGAGAGTTCAGGACAGTTCTTTAAACAGCATCAAAGGCACAAGCATAAAATATTTCAAACAGCATAAAGCTAGGATGGTCATGACAGATCAGCAGGGCTGTACTGTGAAATCTCCAGTGTCCTCAAAGATAAAAGGTAAAAATACTGAAAATTTAAGCTACGTAGGTGACTAAGTACAAAAGAATTTTGTTAAGTCAAAATATATAATGTTATGACTAGTAAAATGTATTTGAAAAAATAGCTTGGTAATACAGAAACGGCTTCTTTACATCTACATCTAGAAATGGCAGACAAGTTGATTTGTTGTTCAGCAGAAAAGAAAAGATAGTGCTCAGAAGGCAGCATGTTTAATGTCCTTTTAATTCATTCTTCACAAAACAAGTCAACTGTGATTAACTGCTGTCTTAGTTTCTAACTGAAACTTTCTCTCTTAGTGTCTGCTACAAAGCTGTGTTTTGGTTCTAGAAGGAAAACAAGGCTGATAACATCCAGCAGCACTGAACAGAGCCAANGCTAGTAGTATCAACAACAGAATGGTAAAACAGGGAAATATCAGTTTAGAGTGTGCTTGCATAACATATTTATTTTGAAATCAGTTGTGGCTGGTGAAATTCATACAGAATTACCTAGAAAATAAATAAATTTTCTTTGGGAAACTGTAGGATAGGGAAAGATTTCTAGATGTCTAGAAAAAAGAAAGCATTTTACTTACAGTAGAAGGAAGTTTGTAAGGAAGACAGGAAGTCATTATTGTTCAATGAAATAATTTGAGAGAACTTTGAATTCAACAAAGAAATACTAGCCAGTATAGATTTGCCAGGAATAAATAAACAAATTTCAAATTTTTTGGGAAGAATGAACAACTGTAACACATAATTTACTTCTTGACGTTGTATCTTATTTCTTTAATAATAGATCCCTTTCTAAAATGAGAAGAAAAATGGCATAGGATTAATTTATTCTCATGTCAATTATCAGACAATACTGTAAGGAGACCAGAGCTGTGGACAAAATGTGAGCAGTCCCAAGACAAGGATAGGAATGAAAATAGGATATGGATATGAAATTATTCCTTTCCTCTCGCTCTCCTGATGCAGAAGTTAAAGCAGAGCACAGATAACTTTTTCACTTTCATTCTACTTGAAGAATGCATTGTACATTTTCTCAGACATTCTATCTGTCTGTGATAATTTTTTGTTGTTTGGCAGTGGGGTGGTGCATGAGCACCAGTACAGAAGAAGAAAGATAATTAATGAAAGTTGAAATACCTACAGGGAATATGCCAAATCCTCTGTCATTCTATCGTTAGACTTGCTGCATTCAGCTAGTGAAGTGTGAAATTCCATAATGTTAATATTAAAAATTACCTTCTGACAACTTGTTGCAGAGACAATATGTTAGAGTTAACTGATCCCCATTGAGGGTGAATTTTTGAATTTCTTGATGGGCTTAAATACAAGATGGGAGTTCACCATCTCTAAATTCCGTGGACCTATTACATTGAAACTGCAATATCAAAATACATTGTTCTCGAATATATCTTAGCTTATTAAAAATAAAAGATTTCAGACTTCGATTTGTGTAACTCAAATAAGTCTAGTGATGTAAAAATAAAATGATGTAAAAAATAAATCTTTCTTATTTTTTCTCATTAAAGAATGCTTTTTCAAAATAAGACTGCATTTTTAACTTTTTTTAACAAGATTTTTAAATAATCATTTTTTCCACTGTGAGACTTAATAGTCAGTTGAAAAGCTGTCAATAGATTTATCATCAAGCACATAGTGTTCAGAATAGAAAAATTAAAAAAGTCTATTGCTTCCTAGGAATGCTACAGTTAATGCACCAAGTCAGAAAGTCACTTCATACACCAGGTTCCAGAATGTTTAGATGGTAGATAAAGTACAGATCTATGGATTTGTGTAATTAATTCAGTATAGATAACTTTGAGTGTACTAAAAAGAGGCTTTAAACTGATAAATTTGAAAATTCGGTTTGACAACCTTATTTCTGCTACAGGCAAGGGCACGTTAAGTCATGACAGAGATAAGGGATGAAATACCCCTTGAATTGACTTGATATAAGCAGTAAGTGCATCTGTTGGAATGTTCTTTTTGACAACAACATCATTAAGAATGTTTTAATCACCATAAAAGTGTACTCATTGAATGAGAATAAATGCTTATTAATAGAAATGTGACAAAAAGATACAACAGTATGCCAGAGCGGACCAAAATATCTCCTTAAAAATGTTGAGTATTTAAAGAAATGCTGAAAAAATAAGTACAGAAAATATCAGTAGCAGATTCTTGTTATTGTAGTCTTTGTTTTTATTTAAACAAAATCAAACTTGACACAATGTACAAAGGCTGTGACTTCTTCAGTTCTGGAAACCCTAAATGGAAAATACTGACAGTATTGAAAGAAAACAGCAGTCTTATCCTGTTTCTTAAGCAGTTAGTCATCACAATAATGCAACCACTGCGGCTTTATTAGATTTTATTTTAATGCATTAGTGTATGGCAATCTTTCTGATTATTCCAGAATTGCATTAAAGGATATACAAAATTATGACAACAGGTTGTGCAGGGGTAGCGCATGTTATCCAGACAAAGCAGATTCAATCAAAATAAATCTACACTTCAGTCTGTGACATAAAGGGAGAAAGAACAGTGTGATTATTCTGATATATAGTATTAAATGTCTGGAATATCAATTAATAGCCCAGCCCCAATCAAATCGTCTCATTTCATGAAACAGTCAACAAGTTTTTTGTCAGAAACTTTAAGAAATGTAAATACCTGTTTTATATTTATAAAGCATAATGTATATTTCTTCAGTTTAATACTATCTCTGTGTTCATGTGCAGCATTTTTCTAAGAACCGTTCTACAGTTTTGTCTCAAATTTAACAATGGCAGGTATCAAAAGGCAGAAAACACTAATACCACAATCTATCAATACTTTTTTTATTTTTCATATATGTTTCTTAACATTGATGTCCTACTCCCTTAGAGTAATAAAGGCATACTATATGCTTTTCTTACAAAAAATCTCTTTTGAGATTTCCTAGATGCTACAAATATGTATTTGTTTACATGCAGGCACTGTACATGACTTTTTTTTTAATTTAAAGCTACAAAATCAAAATTTCCAATTGGCTGTGTTATCATCTAGCTGGGTGCACAATAGCTTTAAATATTTCTCTACTTTTGAAGGGCAGGGCTAAGCTTCCTTTTAATCAAGGAGTAGTCTGGGATGGGAAGTTTGGGGGCAGCCTTGACTTGGTGGAATTCAGGGTCCTGAAGGGAGGACAGAAGGCAAAAAGCAAAATCACAACATTGCTTGTGTGGTAGGTTGCTAGGACATCCTGGGCTTCTGCAATACCTATACTTAAGGATAATACAGTAATAAAAACTTTCTCAGGAACTCCCACTCTTACTGTTACTCCTCATAAACAGGATAATTACAATTTCAATTACTAATATCAAATCATTGTTGCATACACTTTCACTGTTGAATTTCCTTGTGGATATTAGGTAATGCAGTAGAATACTGTTAAAACAAATTATGACCTCATTCAACTCTCCAAGTTCAGCCAGAAGAGAAGAAGGAGGAAAGGAATTCGGACAGAAATATGGATTGACACTGGAAGCAATAGTGAGAGTCTCTCTGGAGTTTAGACTAACTCATTGTCAGTTCTTAATCTCTCTTTTTATTTTTATATTTTTTTCTGCATCTGGTTGGTATTTTTATCTACAAATTTGATATGATTCACTATCCACGGGAGTTAGTTTTATACAGCCACAGAACAAATCCGTGATGTTGTACAGTCAGGATTTATATGCATAGTATTAGTACTATAAAATTATAGAAGTATTAAAGTATTTCTATGAGATCCTTCTGGATGATCTGTCTCCAGAGGGAGTGTGGGGTCATCACCTTCGTGTCCCTCACATTAACTTTTCAGAATAGTGGCACATGGCTACAACACAGGGCACAGGGTTGGGAGGACTGTGTGAGACATTCTCCTCTGTAGCATACAGGCGAGAACAGCGTGAATCATATTCATGAATCTGCTCGGCTCTGGTAAAATTGCAGGAGATGACTGATGAAATGTCAAGCAAGGAAACATGAGCCTCTGAGTGTAAATCAATTAAAAAACATCATGGGACGACTGCAGCTCTTCACATGCATGAATCCATACTAGCTGAAGGAGTCGTCAACAGAGCAACTTGCAGAGCATTCTCTTAGGTCTCAGAACACTAAGGCCTGAAAATTTGTTTATGTTTTGAGTAACAGGAGATTTTTTTTCAGACCTGTCGAAGACCGTAGAGGTTATCACATACTAAAACAATACTGAATTATTCCATGGTTCCAGGGTAACAACTGAAGGACACGTTCATGCCAATCTATATACATGAAAATCTGGAAAGGAATTATAGAATAATCATCAAAATGATTAAAGTCTGGAAAACATCTGCTTAAAATGAGATTTTAAAAGTTCAATCTGTTGAGGACCGTGTTTGTTTTATTAGTACTGTCATGACTGGCTGATTCCTGATCATGGAAACAAACTTAAGATTCTATGGCTTTCCCCAGGACCAGAAGAGGGAAAAACCAGCATGGGTAGGGACAGCACCCCCATCTGCCTTGTCAAGAATACAGAGACTTTTTCTCTCTGTTTTTTTAATTTTTAATTTCTCTGAGAAGCTGTCTGAGAGGTAGATGTTTGCCTCCCAGTCCACCTGAGCCATGGTCAGGCCAGTGGAGCGCCAGCCCAGCATCACTGCCAGGGCCTCCTTTTGTGGGGTATAGGCAAGTACTGGGGGTGCTGCTGGCTTTCCTCTTGGGGGGATGCTGGAGTCCTGCACTCAAGCAGTCCCTGCCCTGGGTGGAGAGTTCCGCTGCCACTGCCTGCTCTGGCTGCTCTTGTGGCTCCTCCTTTGAGCGCACACTGGTGGTGGTGGGGTGTCTGGGACCCATACAAAGAATGCCGGGGAGCTTCTCAGTGCTGGAGCCTACAGGGCTGGTAAAGTGGCCTGGGCCAGAGTCAGGAGGCCCCTCATGGGAGGTGGCGGGGCTGGAGGTGGCCCAATGAGACTGTCCTCCTGCTCTCCTGCTGCATGCATGTCCTGACAGTCATGCTGCCAGTGGATCTCTGGGCTTTACAGGGCTACAACGGTGGTGATGATCTTCCTCACAAAGTGTGCTGTGAAGTCTTTGATGAATGGCAGCAGCACCCAAAGCAAGGTCACTTTGTTGAGCCTGTACAGAAAGCCCAAGATAGTGCTCTGTCCTACAAGCAACTCCCACCACTCATTGCAATCTCTTGTTGGAGCCACTGGAGCAGAAGTTTGAGTTCTTCTGGATGTTCTTGGAAAAAGGCAGCCCAGACCTCAGATGGGAAGTTGTACTCAGGTGCTAGGAGCACTGCCTCTGCAGGCCTCTGTGCATCCTGCAGGCCATAATCTGAGTGTTCTGTGGGCTGTGCACAGAACACTCAAGATAATAATCCAACCTTGCCTAATATCAGATGGTCTTTATCTTGTGTCCATGTACGGCACAACTCAGCTTCTTCTTTGCCCACCAGAATGCACAGCAAATCTGGTGGAAACAGGGTCATGTAGGCAATGTCATTCCAACTCTGCCAACAGATGGGGCGGGTCCAGTCTGTCACTGCATCTGTGACCCTGGGCTGTACAGTGGGCTGGGGAGATCCAGTGCTGGGAAACTGCTCCTCAGTGGTGCTGCAGAGGGCAGAAGGTGTTAAAACTGCAAAAGAGTGAGGCCATGGTCACTCACTGCCCCGGGGGCAGTTCTCTCCTGAAATAGGATGTAGCCTTACCCACTCCTAATTAGAATAAAAATATTTTTTCCTTTAAACCTGATAATATCTAGGAGTCATCTGTCATACTTGATTCATTTGCAAGCAACTCTTGGGCTTGAAGAGTTGCCAAATTATCATCTTCTCTTTCAATAGCTAGTTGAAATTTTCCAGCGAGGAAAGTATCTTTCACCATAAGTTCCACTTCAGTGATTAAGTACATCCAGGATGTGGACATCAAACATTCTGATTGCATTTTGATCATTATTTGCACTTGAATAAAACAAGCCACAGGAGTAAATAAACAATGTGGTATAGAAACTTACTGATTTCCAAAGTCTTCTTTGTATGAATATTCTTATAATTCTACACTAAATTCTAAATTGAAAGTGATGATAGAAGAGTTGCTTAAATTGTTTAAACAGACAATATAGTATCCTTTGAAACAACATAGATTAATATGATGCTTAACTGCTGCACTACATTCTTCTTTCTATCGATCACAGAATCATTAAGGTTGGAAAAGATCACTAAAAAAGCTAAGTCCGACTATCAACCCATCACCACCGTGCCCACTAAGCCATGTCACTATGTACCACATCTACCCTATTCTTGAAAACCTCCAGGGACGGTGACTCCACCACTTCCCTGGGAAGCCTCCTCCAATACTTGACCACTCTTTCAGAGAAGAAATTTTGCATAATATCCAACCTGAATATCCCCTGGCACAACTTAAGGCCATTAGATCTTGGCCTATTGCTAGTTACCTGGGAGAAGAGGTTAACCTTGTTACAACCTCCTTTCAGGTAGTTGTAGAGGGTGATACGGTCTCCCCGGAGCATCCTGTTCTCCAGACTAAACAATCCCAGTTCCCTCAGCCACTCCTCGTAAGATTTGCACTCCAGACCCCTCACCAGCTTCACTGCCCTTCTTTGGACACACTCCAAGGTCTCAATGTCTTTCTTGCAGTTAAAGGCCCAAAACTGGGCTCAGTACCTGAGGTGCAGCCTCACCAGTGCCAAGTACAGAGGGATGATCCTCCCTAGTCCTGCTGACTGCACTATTTCTGATACAAGTCTGAATGCTGTAAGCATTCTTGGCCATCTGGGCACATTGTTGACTGCTGTTCAGCTGGCTGTCGACTAACACCCTGAAGTCCTTTTCCACCATGCAGCTTTCCAGCCACTCTGCCCAAAGCCTGTAGTGATGCACAGGGTTGTTGTGACCAAAATGCAGGACCTGGCACTTTGTCTTGCTGAAGCTCATACAATTGTATGGGCCCCAGCCTATTGATCGAGCCTATCCAGATCGCTCTTTAGGTCATTCCTACCCTCAAGCAGATGAACACTTCCTGCCAACTTGGTGACATCTGCTAACTTACTGAGGGTGCATTCAATCCTGGTCACCACTAGTGACTGCTCACAACCTGGATTTAACTCCGTTTACTATCATGCTTTGGGTCCAGTCCTTCAGTCAATTTTTAACCCAGTGAAGAGTACACCTTTCCAGGCCATGGGCTGTCAACTTCTCGAGGAGAATGCAGTGGGAGACAGAATCAAAGACTTTACTAAAGTCTAGGTAGATGACATCTACAGCCCTTCCCTCATCTACTAGCCGAGTCACCCAGTAACAGAAAGAGATCAGGTTGGTCAAGAAAGACCTGCCTTTAATGAACCCATGCTGGCTAGGCCTATACTTTGGTTGTTCCACACATCATGTGACCACACTCAAGATGATTTCACTGAAAGAGCGGCAAGTTGCTGGAACAGGCTGCCCAGAGGGGTCATGGATACGCTGTCTCTGGAGGTGTTCAAGGCCAGGTCGAACGGGGTCCTGGGCAACCTGATCTAGTACCAGATCTGAAGGTTGGTAGCCCTGCCTGTAGCAAGGGGTTGGAACTTGATGATCCTTGGGGCTCCTTCCAACTCAGGCCATTCTATTATTCTATGATCTGCTCCATTACCTTCCAGGCCTGTAGCTTTCTGGATCCTCCTTCTGACTCTTTTTGTAGATGGGCTTCACATTGGCAAGCCTCTAGTCATCTGGGACCTCTGAGATCATCTTAGATGAGGACATCTACCTCCTTACTGCTGAAAATGCTACAGATTGCCCTACAAGGGCACGTTTTTTTTTTTAAACAGCATGTGGGCTGGTATTTATGTTCCATTGCTTTAGAACTTCGGTTATCTTTAGTCAGTAAATATTTTAGCATTTTTTTCCTTTTCTAGACACTATAACTAGTATATCTAACTCTTTCATCTGTTTTGAAAGGTTGTCATGACATAAAATTATGAGAAAAATTAACATTAAAATATACTGTATGCTTCTTTCAAGACACTTTGCAAAGAGCATAATGCAAACAGTTCTTCACAGAAAAAAAAAGTGTCAGACTAGTATGTGGCAGACCAGCAGGAGAAGCTGAAACTATTTGTGTGAAATTCTATTTGATAAAGGTTGAGAAGTACATTTGATTTTTAGAACTAATCAGTAGTGAGCTGAGAACAGAGCACTGAATTTCAACACCTTCTATGTCCAAACCATGTATCAATCCCAACTCTTGGGATGAAAATAACTCTTGGATGGCTCAGATTAGTTCTAGAGAGGAAAGAGCTGAACATGCTCCTAGTTACCCATGCATATGCAGTGATAATAATTTGCTTTGAAGTGCATGATAAAAATGTGAAGTGCGAGGAATTAAGAGGTATAAAAATGTCCAACTAAAACCCGGTTTCACATTTGATGAACAGATTATCATCACACTTTTAAGCTGTGCAAACTGAACAGGAAGTAAAAATGATGGTGTTAGTTCTGCAGATTGCATGTATTAGCTGTTATTGGCTGATGTGTATTGGCTGATAGCCACTACATACATTCAGCAGCATTTTTTTCCTTCGTTCCTCCTCTGAAATTTAGAATATGCTATTCAGTAATTCACAGGTACTTACAGCTGGACAGATTAATTTTCATTTGTAGGGAAACAGTATTCTTTCTTGATTTGAGTATTATTTCTAGTATATAAATTGCTAATTCCATGACTTATAGGAGCATGTAGTTACAGAAGTAAACACTATGACTCAGTGTGAAATCAACGTGCAACTCTGGGAGGGAACACAGTACTCTAGTTTAATGAACTGACCTTATTGTTGAACAAACTCTTTCTACTCAGGCCTCTGGGCATAATCTGATACAATTTATTATAAAACAAATCCAGATTGCTTTAGTTTTCAGCTTCAGTAGGTAATTCTTTACCATGACTAACAAAGGCACGAAGCACAAAATAAAATCTATATACTAATAGGCTTTTTCTGAAATTAAAGCACATCATAGTTCTCAGAGGTAGCATAAGAATGCAGTAATAAAGTTGTAACTCCCCGAGGTGACTGAAATAAATAACACATAAATGATGCATAAGTAGATAAGAAGCAGGTGGATTAGAGCTATGAATGCAGTGAAGTGAAGTGTTAAGATTGGCAATGACATTCATGTTCTATATTCAGCCTTTGTGGAAAATAGATCAAATAATTCTGTAGAGTAACATTAATTTCTATACAGCACCTATGAGTCTCTTGAAATTTATTTTTAATGACTGGCATTGGAGTGTTCTCTGCTAGAAACTCCTCCTGAAGTAATTTTCTCTAAGTCTACAGGAGTGAGGTTCACATCTTTGCAGGCATTCAGTCCATTCCAATCTGCTGTACATCACAGTCATGTACATAATATTGATTCTTTGGAGATGAAGGAAAAAAAATACATAGCATTTCAGTTATTCATTTTCAGCTGTGAAATTTTTCAGCTGAACGTTTCTTATATAAAATTCTTATATAACATGAGGGATAGCAATAGGAAAGCATGTAAGATTGAGGAAACATGATTAATAATTGTCTTAGTTTCTAACAGAAGTTACTTCTCTCACAGTGTCTGGTATGAAGCTATGTTTTGTTCCCAGAAGAGAAACAACTGATAACACCTGGCAGTGTTGAACACAGCCAAGGACACATTTTGTTCCTCAGTGAAGCAGTTAGAAGGCATAAGGAGCTGGGAATTGGGAGGGGACAGGACCAGGGCAGCTAACCCAAACTGACTAAAGAGCTATTCCATACCACATCACATCATGTGATTTTTACGGAAGAGAAATCGCTCTTGCTCGGAGGGAGGGGCTGCTGGCTGGTTGGGTATCAGTTGTTGGTCCCTTGCTTTGTGTATTATTTCTTGTTTCTCATATATATATATGTACTGGTATTTCTTTTATTCTCTCTGCTGTCTTAGTAAATAGCTTTTATCTCAACCCACGAGTTCTACCATATTTATTCCTTAATTCTCTCCCCCATTCCACTTGGCAGGGGGGAGGGTGAGCAAACAACTGCGTGGGATTTAGCTGTCTGCTAGGTCAAACCAGGACAATAATTTACCTGAGATTTTTAAATGTGCACTTCTAATGACAAATAATTTTAGGAACATTCTTTGATGTACATTTTAGTCCATTTTTGTAAATATCTATCTTTGTTACTGCATAGAATATAGTGCAACAAGATAATCCTAAACGGTGGGGAATACACTGTTGTAATACAATAGTACATAGTAAAAAGTACTTACATATATGAACTATGTATGTGCTTAACTAGCTATTTAACACTTGTTTACTTGTCTCTACTTCCAATCACGACAGATAATGATGAAGTGAATTTGCAGATGAGTCGCGATTGTGAGAAAGGTGTTTCTGATTTCCAGGTCTTAATTTTGGGAAACTGACATCTTCATCTCAGATTGTGGATGGCAAGTAGGCACAGACACATGTATTCACATATATTTAAAACTTTTATTACAAAGATTCATCAGAGAACATTCATTTAATTTATCTTGCTCATCTACATCTGAACTAGCAATGCTAGGCTGTCTTCACAGACAATGAACAGAAGTAGGCATTTTTAGAGCATGATTCATCTGACCTATTTTAGACAGTTACATGTGGTGATTCATATGTTAGAAATGCCTATTTATTTCCACTAATTATAAAAAAATCTTGTGATGACTAGCTCAGCTGTATGGAGGCTCTACAGATATATATTTTGGTCAGAGACCTCCCACTTCATATTTCTTTCAAAAAAAATGAATTCATTATAAAAAAAAAGCTCAAGTAATTCAAGATTTCTATGCACTGACTTAAACTGTATCTAAATATATGTATGTTTAACACTATAATACAAAAGTGCTATAGTAATAAACACTTTCTGTCTGTACAAAACAAAGGAAAAAATGTAGATGCCATGGTAAGCATACTGATGAGAGCAGCAAAATCATTGCCTTAATTGTACTTCAAGTAGAATTTAGCCTAGTCCGTTGTCTTCACTTATGATACAAAGCTGTCCAAAGGAAAGTAATCCACAAAACTTGTTTCCTCAGTTGTGAGCTCCTCTCTGAATTTGTCTAGGAGGGATCATCATACTCTTTTTTCCTTTTCATGCAAATGACAGAAATTCATCTTTCCTCTATTGCCATCACCTGTATAATGGCTTACATAGGGAATCAAACTTTATTTCTTATTCAGTTCTTTTTGGTGTGATATTAGTGTTTTTCCAACATACTGGAAGAGAAATGTTGGTGATAACTCCACAGTTTTTCTGAATGCAGGAGCTTTTCTAAAACTCATTTTGCTTAAATATTTATTAAATTCATAACCTAAAGGAATTTTTTGAGATCACCAGTGATCTCATCCTTCAGAATTTTGCAGATAGACCTTGTTCTTCTCCACACTGGCAGCAAAATTACTTTGAAAATGGGGAGTAAATTTAATGTGATGCATATCTGTACATGTTGCACATAAGCAGGAGAGCAAAGATTCATCTTATGAGACCATGTAGAACTATAAGTAAAAAAAAAGGAGGAGCGAGATCTTAAGTTCTGTTTGTAAGACCTCTATCCAAGTCTAACACCTTTTTGAAAACCAGTAAAAAACACAACAAAATAGTTTAGCAAGCTTCAAATCTTCATATCCAGTTTAAAAAAAATGTTTTAAATATATGAAGTACAGGAGTCAAACGGATTGGACCAGGCCCTTTTCAGTGGTGTACAGCAATAAGACAAGAGGCAATGGACACAAACTGGAACTCAGGAAGTTCCATACAACCATGAGGAAGAACTTATCTACCATGAGTGTGACAGAGCACTGAAACAGGTTGCCTAGAGAGGTTGTGGAGTTTCCTTCTCTGAAGATGTTCAAAACCCACCTGGACACTTTCCTGTGCAACCTACTGTAGGGAGCTTGCTTTTAGCAGAGGGGTTGAGCTCGATGATCTCCAGAAGTCCCTTCTAACCCCTATGATTCTGTCATTCTGTGATTCTGCAATTGATTCCATGATATGTAGAATAGAAATTTGTTTACATAGTACTATATAAGTTTTTATCCTATTAACATGGTAAATATTAAAGACAATTTGAAACTTACTTGAATTGCAGTTGATAATATGCTATCTTACACAATACCAAAGGTCAAAATCTTTTCAGTGCACTTGAAGAGAAAAAATTTCCTGTAATTTGACTTGAACGCTCCAGGCAGAAGATATAAGTAGCTTGACATCACTGTGCATTTGAAGCATAATTTTTTGTCTAAGTGAAAATCTGTACTTCCTACAAAGTATTAAAACATCAACAAGAGATTTTTGTGGTTGCTTGGGTGATATGAATTAATTTTCATTGTGAAATAATGCTAAAGCTTTGATGTAGTTTTCATGGCCTAAACTTTTATACAGAACAGGTTTTGCAGCTAGAGCTAAACAATTTGAATTAGACTATATTGTGTATTATGGAAGATTAGCCACGCCAAACATTTCTTTACATATGAGACAGAAGCAGCATATTTCAAAAAAATTATGAGTCCAGAACAATTTTTTGGAGTGTTAGTTATGCATTAGAACATCCTTGAAGGAAAAGATATTTGGAAAATAGATGGGATATCAGTAGGAGGAAAGAGAAAAAGAGGAGTGATGAAGTACAATATTTATTCCACTTGTTTTGAAGTCTGCTTCAGGTGTGAAGAAGATTCTATGTACCTGAAAATCTGTATACTTATCCACATGTACTGATATGTTTGATGAAAATGTGTTATCTTTACCAACAAACATAGTGAGAATATTCTTCTAGGAGAGAGAGATGTATTTAAATCCATCACAAAGACTAATTTTCTTAGTATATTCCTTACATTCTCAAAGAGAAGCAAAAGGGAAACATTACACCTTTTGCTTCTCCTATAAAAGAAGTAACTCAACCTTTCTGTTTTAATGTTAATGCTTTTGTGATTTTTTTTTGTTTGTTTTTCCTCAGGCATGATTTTTTTTCCACTTTTACAAGAATTAGAAGGCAGATAAGATAAATTGGTATCAATTTGACAAAACAGCTACCTTTACAACCCTAGTCTTAAATGAGAGCTGTAATCAATTTGTTTCTAATAGATGTAGGATTATATTACTTTCCACTTACTGATTTTAACAGCTTTGATATGCAAGTACTGCTTAGTGCATTAGATTGCAGTGGGATTTGTTTTTTTTTGTTAAAAGATTATGAAAAAATCTGCTTTTCTTGCATCAAAACTGTGTATATTGACACTTCCATACAGATTCAAGTTTCTTCAGGATGCTGATGATGTCATTAGCTTTAGGTTATCCACTCACTTGCCCACTTTTTGGCTACCAACTTATCTATTCTGTCATCCGTGTGACTGTGCAGTGACCTGCCACTGCGAAAAAGTAATAACTCTATGTAGCTTTCCTTCTTTCACTTAGTGTGTGTAAGCATATATACACGCATAGACAAGGGCTACTCTGAAAGTAATGCCTCCTACTTTATTTTGTTGGCCCACAACATCAGAGGCAGATGTTGGTAGTATAGCAGTAGAGGCTGAATCTTCCCTCCAATATTCCATTAAATTTCGTTGCCATGCAACAGAAGACGGTAGAGGGGCAGTCTGACAAAATAATGTCTGATGTGGAAGTGCATAGGCAACAGAGGTGTGTCCTGAATTCCTCCATGCAGAAAAAATTTCACCTCTTTACGTTCATTGACACTTGCTGAACATTTCTAGAGACCTAACAGTGGCTGTTAGCACAATGAGGTGGGGAGGGGTGTATTTCAGCAGTGGCAACATCAACAGCGTGTCACCTCCGCTGATGTAGATATTTACAAGCATGGCATGCAGGCTTCTGTTCATTGCTGGTGAAAATGCGTAGCTAATGGTGGTGACTATGTTGAAAATTGTGCTTTGTACCTGAGAATTTGCTCTATCAAACAGTTTTATTTGATCTTCGAATCTGTTGTAGTTTCCACAGAAATAAATAGGAGGCATTAGTTTGAGGAACCAACGTATAAAATGTGAAAGCATGCATATACATATCATTTATATATACATACACACGTATGTTCATACTTTGTTTTAAATGACTGAAGATTAAGTCTGCATTCATTATCAAATGTTAATCTTATGCTATGAAATACTCATCTTTTAGCTGCAACTATATGAACAAAATAAGTACCGGACAAATAAAAACTATTAGTTTGCTTAAAAAAATATAATTTATAGATGTGGTATGACTAATGGAGTAAGCAAAGATAACACAAAAAATGATTTATTTTACTTTCTTTTTCCTCCCACAGAAGTAAGTACTTTGAGAAGTCTTTTAAAACCATTAAAATAAACAGTTGTGATAAACAATTATGTCATTTGCTTGAAAAGTGACGATGTAGGAAGTAACAAGAAAGTCATCAGGAGTAGTCAGCATAGATTGACCAAGAGGAAATCATGCTTGACTAAACTGGTAACCTTCTACAATGAAATGCCTAGTTTAGTAGCTTTAGTGAAAGCAGACCTTGGCTTCAATAAGGCTTTTGACACAGTCTCACATACATAATGATGTACAGACTGGATGAATAGTGAGGAAAACAGGCCATTCAGCTGAGAAGCAGCTTTCCAGAAAAGGACATAAGGGTTCTGGTGGACACAAAGCTGAACATGAGCCACCAATGTGCCCTTGCCCCAAAGAAGGCAAATGGTACGCTGGGCTGAATTAGGAGTATTGCCAGCAGGTCAAGGGAGGTGATCTTTTCCCTCTGCTAAGCCCTTGCAGATTTGGAGTTCTATGTTCAGTTCTGGACTCCTAAGGCTGAAAGAAATGGGACTGTTCAGCCTGGAAAAGAGGGGGCTCGGGGATCTTATCAATGTGTATAAATATATGAAGGGCGCGTGTAAAGAGAACAGAGCCATGCTCTTTTCAGTGATGTTTGGTCACAGGGCAAGAGGCAACAGGCACATACTGAAACACAAGAGTTTCCTTCTGAACATCAGGAAGCACATTACTGTGAAGGTGACAGTACTGGAACAGATTGCCCAGCTATTTTCCCTCTTTGGAGATGTCTGAAAGCCACTTGGACATGGTCCTGGGCAGACTGCTGTAGCTGGCTCTGCTTTAACAGGGGCTTGCACCAGATGTTCTCAAGAAGTCCCTTCCACACTCAAATGTTTTGTGATTCTGTGAAAATCTAAGTGTTTCAAACAAAGATAAGAAATTGCTAAGCTTAAGAAATGCCTAAAATTGCAGTACTAAGCGGAGCAAAATAGAATTAGCTGTCCAATATTGAATAAAGTAGACACTTTTATTTTGGCAGATAATTTCTGTTTTCAGAATGTGGTGTTTATGTTTTTCACATCTTGTTCAAAATCTATTTACTGCAAACTTTACTGATCACACTCTTCAGAGCATTATTTCTGTACATCAAAGAGAAACTTGTTCTGTAGAAAAGAAGTAATGTGGTATGAACTTCATGTTGCTTATTCTCATCAACTTTATCTCCCCCATATATGTTTTGAGGGAGAGATTGATATACTTGTTTTTTGATTGGCAAGATAAAAAGGAATACTGAAGTCCTGCCACATTGCTGGTTTATAGCTCTTCAATCTTTCAGAAGAAGGAAAGCACACAAAGAACAGAATTCTAATAGCTAATTAATGTATCTTTAATTGTGGATGGCTTCATAGATCCTCAACTTTATAATACTATAAATCAGGAAAAGAATCTGCATTGATGACAGTTTATTATCAGTTGTGTCACATATCAGATATACATTAGGAATAAATGAAGCTTGTAGTTTGAAGTGGTGGCCATACTTTTAAAAGCTTAAGGAGTTTCGGTTTTCCACCAAGGTTGGTTATTAGTAAAATAATAAAACTTATTATCTTAAAATTATCATGATGCATTGTCCTAGTTTCTAACAGAAGCTACACGTCTCGTAGTGTCTAGTATGAATTTATCTTGTACCTCCGAGATACTGATAACATCCTGGCAGTGTTGAGCGGAGCCGAGAACATAACTCACTTCCGCATTCCTCTGCCAGTGAAATAGTTAAGGGGGGCATAAGGAACTGGGAACTGGGAGGGGACAGGACCAGGGCAGCTGACCCAAATTGGCCAAGGAGCTATTCCATCCCATATAACATCATGTGATTGGTTGGTGGTTTTTTCCGGGTTCCGTTCGTTACGGAAGGGGGCTAGCCGGGAGGAAGGGTCACCAGTGGCTGTGAGCCCTTGCTCTGCGTATCCTTTTTGTATATATATATATATATATATGTACTGTTATTTCTTTTGATCTCTTTACTATTTTAGTAAATAGCATTTATCCCAACCCACGCGTGTTACTGCATATCTCTCTACTTCTCTCCCCCGTCCCATTTGGGGAGGGGGGAGGGTGAGTGAATAACTGTGTGGAACTCAGCTATCTGCTGAGCCAACCGATAACATTTTAAGTGTACAGCTCATTGTTTTTTTGTAAGACATAATGTTCTAAAAATGTTTCTGAATTACAAAAACATACAGCAATGCTCTTAAAAAAAAAGAATGCATTTTCTAATATGGCCAAGTAGGTAACATCAGTGACAAATAATGTCACCAGGAACTGCAAATCACTATCCTTAAATCTATTTTAGAAAGTTAGAATATGTTAGTGATCATTTAAGGCATTATATGATGCTATTTGTAATTTGTGTATGCATGATTTTAAAAACAAGTCATGATCTGAGACGACAAGTTCCCAGATGGTGTAGCCGACCATATTGACCAGCCAGATGAATAGAAGCAGGTTTGGAGTATGGAAGAAGAGATTTAAATACAATAAGACTTCTTCTTAGAAACGATTTTGAGGCAATTGCTTATAAATCAGACTTTATAATCTCTACCATATAAGTGGAAGAGTGGATAATATTTCTATCCATATTTCTGTGAACAAAATGTGAAATAGCATTAAGTAGCGCTTTGTCACTGTGTTTCATAGTGCAATCTCTGATATAACCCCAACTATTTAATTCCAGAAAATAAAAAAATGAAATGGCATTCAGATCCTCAAAGGTACATAATGCCCTATGAAAATTCCTCCTGTGATTTCAGGAAGAATATTTTTAAAATACAAATTTTTTAACTCATCAGTTCTATGTTCCTAGATCCTTCCCTCCCACTCACAACAAATTCCTGCATTTCATTTTTTTATTCTTTGTCTTACAGTCTGAAACGTATTGAATTACAAATATCTGACAGGAGATATAAACTATAATATTTTTGCTGACTTTTTTGTGTTTTTCTGCTATAAATAAAACCCTAAGAGTTCTACAGTAGAACAAATATTTCCTATTTAAATCTTTCAGTCTTACAACCTAATTTTGAATTTATTTGATAATATAAAGTTGTTTGCCTGTGTATCAGTCTGTGTGTATGTGCAACACAAGGTAAATGAACTGGAGAAAATGTATTTTCTTGTAAAATGGAAATAATTTTGTTTCAAACTGTAGTAAAAACAGAGCTGGAATTACTAGTTTTCAGACTGAATGATCTTTCAGAAATGTAATCCATGGATGTATTCTAAATATTTCAGTGTGTCCATGATATTTTTCTTTTTAGTATTCTTGCTATGATGTGATTCATATTCCTGGTTTTGGAGGTGCTGATGGACTCTAAACAAAATAGACAAATGAAAATAATGGAAAATGACAATATTAATTTCCAAACTATATTCTAGAAAATAATTATTTTTTATATCATTCATAGTTAAAGATAATATAGAATGTGATCTTCCTAACGTACTTAGAAATATGATGAAGTTTTCTACTGCCAAGAACTAATTTTTTTCAAAGCACATAATGACTTAATTTCATAGTCATTATTGTAAATATTGCTGTCTTAGTTTCTAACTGAAACTTTCTCTCTTAGTGTCTGCTACAAAGCTGTGTTTTGGTTCTAGAAGGAAAACAAGGCTGATAACATCCAGCAGCACTGAACAGAGCCAAGGACATTTGCATGTCTCTGCCAGGAGAGTGAAGAGGCTGGGGGGGGGGCGCAGGGAGCTGG
>WBMW01003843.1:224201-243643 GCA_013396635.1 Penelope pileata
GGAGGAAGTCATAAAGGAGACAGAAACCATCCAAACCCTATCACTGAGTGAGTTGCAAGATATGCAAAAAGATTTTGGCCGCCGTCCAGGTGAACGTATTGTCACCTGGCTGCTCCGGTGCTGGGATGGTGGGGTCCATAGCATGAACTTAACGGCCAGTGAAGCCAGACAGCTGGGATCTCTTTCAAGGGAAGGTGGCCTTGACAAAGCGATTGGGAGAGAGCCACGGACCATCAGCTTATGGCGGCTGCTCTTGAAGGCAGTGAGGCAAAGATGCCTTGAGGGACGACCTAGTATGTCACCCAGGCAAATGGAACACCATAGAGAAAGGTATCCAGTTCCTGAGGGAATTAGCTGTGTTAGAGTTGATATATGATAGAGATTTCAATCTGGACGATAATACATTCTGCCCAGATCCAGATAAAATCAGGTGCATGCAATCCACGTGGCAGAAACTTGTACAGGGTGCACCATCATCATATGCCAGCACCCTGGTAGCAAAGACCTGGAAAGATTATGAAAGGCCAACGGTGGATGAATTGGCTGGGAAGCTTTGACAATTGCATGTAAGGAACTGTGATAAAACCAGATATTATTGGATAGGCATTAAATGTAAGATATCCTTACTTTAGAATGGATGCCCTCTGTATTACTGATTTTTATTTCTTTTTAAACTACCATCATAACACTACTAGATATTCAGTCTCAGTTTGTAATATTTCTTCTGAAAGACACAAAGAGTGGCAGATAGCAGATAGTGCAAAACAGTAACAAGACATGGAAGATTATCAGAACATGCTGAGATAGGTCAAATAAATCACAGATATGGATTATTGCTCTTATTTCTGTGGCGTTCTGTCAATCAGTGTAATCATCGAGATCTAGTCCACTGATGACTGTCCATAAAACAACTTTATCTCATTCATAATATGAATTTATAGCAAATCAACACATTGAGCAGAACGATTGCAATGTCAATGTACCTTTTAACTTAATGTTGAAAATAATTGAAAAAAAATTGAAAATAAATCCCTTTATAAAAACTATTGTTAGTAAGCACACTGACGATTTTTCTTTCTGGGAGAAGTGTGGTAATTGGAAAATATACTGTCTGGCCATCTTTCTGAAAAGTGACAGTGATTATATCTCCTTGTACATGGAAGATTATGCAGCATATTCATCTTATAGAAATGGCACTTCTTGATGACTTGAGAAACTTAATGTGTCTTTTAGATTAATCATTACCCCCAAACAGTAAATGCTATTCTCTACCTTTCTGCTTAAAGACTAGAAATGGCATGCATGAATGACAGCTAGACATTTCCATGTATTAAATCTCTTCCTATATAAAGATCTGAAAGATAAAAATAGGAAATCAGTTTAATATGTCTTGAAAGCTATTTCCTGCTTAAGCTAAAGAGAAGATAAAAATCCTTGCCTGTACTAAAATGGTGTTTCCTGCTAGCTTGTATGGATTTGAAGAAACAGTTGTCCAGTCTGTACACAACTGAAAAAATGTCTTCAAGGAATGTAAAGTGCCACATTTATTTTAACAGAAAGAAGCTACTTTGAAGCGGTAAGCTTCCTGCAGTACCTTACATCATGGTCCTGCAGGGAGCCACTGTTGGTGTGCTTTAGTCAGCATTTTGGAGTAGTTTGACTGAATTTGACACAATTAGTGTCAGTGATGAATTCTTTTGGTTTTTGAAAAGTTACCTTCAGAGGAGACTTCATAGACTCGTAGAATGATAAAATGGTTTGTCTTGGAAGGGACCTTAGAGATTGTCTAGTTCCAATCCCCCTGCCATAAGCAGATTTGCCATCCATTGATCAGGTTGTCCAGGGCCTTATCTAATCTGGCTTTGAACACCTACAGGGATGGGGCATCCACAACTCCTCTGGGTAACCTGTTCCAGTGCCTCACCGTCATCTGAATGAAGAATTTCCTCCTGATATCTAACCTATATCTCCCTCTTTTAATTTAAAACCATTCTCCCTTGTCATATTACTATCAGATCACGTAAAAAGTCTGTCTCTCTCTTGATTATAAGATCCTTTTAAGTACTGGAAGGCCACTATAATGTCTCCCTGGAGCCTTCTCCAGACTGAACAAGGCCGTCTCCCTCAGCCTTTCTTCATAGGAGAGATGCTCTAGCCCTCAGATTATCTTCATGGCCCTCCTCTGGACTTGCTTCAACAAATCCAAGACTTGATGGTTAGCGTTTTAACAGACAGAGGAGGTGGAGAGATTAAGGAGCATCAGGGAGTGTGAACAGGAGATACAGTGGTGGAGCAACTTCCTGCTACACTACACCTATGAGAAAGGCATTGGAGTGATACACCCCAAATAGTGGTGGATCCTCTGCCCTGTCACCATTGAGCAGAGGGAGGGGACCTAAGATATGGGGAGGAATGGAAACAGGTCCCTGATTAGTGTTGCAGGCAAACCTCTCACTACCTACCTTGCCTTCCCATGTGTCCTTATGTAATAGGTTTGAGTCTCTGAAACTTGAGGGACAGGTAAGGGAGGATGTGGTGGAAGGTCCACTCAGGAGGTTGTCTAGAGTGAGGTGATCAACTCCACACCTCAAGACTGCTTCCACCAAGAATGAAAGAAGAGTAATTGTCGCAGATGATTCCCTTCTGACGGGAATAGAGGGTCCAATATGTCAGCCAGACCCTACCCGTAGGGAAGTGTGCTGCCTGCCTGGGGCCTGAGTCAGGGACATCATTGAAGATGTTAAGATTGCTGGCAGCCTGGGCTGTAGGTGAGTTCATGATCTCAAGGAATGTGGGCCTGGCAAAAAGCAGAGTCAGGACCCTGAACTTCAAGAGAGAGGACTTCAGGTTGATTTGGGAATTACTGGATGAGGTCCAGAACAGAGCAAACATCTTTAAAGACATCTTTCTGAGAGCACAAGAGCTCTCCATCCACCAGCATCAGAAATCCTGCAAAGGAGACAGGAAAACATCATGGCTGAGCAAAGACCTGCTTGTCAAACTGAGGGATAAGAAAGAAAAGTATAGGCAGTGGAAGTAGGGATGGGTGGCTTGGGAAGAATATAGGGATGTTGTTTATATATGCAGAGATGGGATCAGGAAAGCCAAGGCACACATGGAACTAAACCTGGTGAGGGATGTGAAAAATAACAAGAAGGGTTTCTATAAGTGCATTGATCGGAAGAGTCAGACCAAGGAAAATGTACTCCCTCTGACAAATAAAAAGGGAGAACTGGCTTCCTCAGACATGGAGAATGCTGAGCTACTCAACGAGTTATTTGCCTTGGTCTTCTCTGACAGTCAGACTTACCATTCCTCTCGTGTCCCTAAATTTCTAGGTGGAGTTCAGGGGAAAAAAATCCCTCCCACTGTAAGAGTGGAATGAGTCCAAGACCACCTCATGAGGCTTAGTGAGAACAAGGGCAACATGCATCCCAGGATCCTGAAGGAACTAGCTGATGTGATTGCCAAGTCACTCTTCATCATATCTGAAAAGTCGTGCCTGTCAGGTGAAGTCTCCAGCGACTAGAAAGAGAGAAACGAAACATCACTCCCATTTTTAAGAAAGGAAGGATGGAAGGTCCAGGGAACTACATGCCAGTGAGCCTCACCTCTGTGCCTGGGAAGATCATGAAACAGATCCTTCAGGAAGACATGTTAAAGCACGCGTGTGATGAGGAAGTGATCTGAGACAGCCAGCACAGCTTCATCAGGGGCAGATTGTGCCTGACCAATTGGTGGCCTTTTATGGTGGATTGACAGCAATGGTGGACAAAGAAGGGCAACTGATGTCATCTATCTGAAGTTGGGCAGGGCCTTTGACATGGTTCTGTACCACATCTTTATCTCTAAATTGGAGAAATATCTATTTGAAGGCTGGGCTATTTGGTGGAGTAAGAATTGGTTGGATGGTTGCAGCTAGAGGGTTGTGGTGAATGGTTCTATATCCAGGTGGAGGCCGGTAATGAGTGGTGTCCTCCAGGGGTCTGCCTTGGGAACAATGCTTTTCAACACCCTTGTCAATGACATAGACCATGGGTGTCCAACCTTTTATCTTGCCTGGACCACACTGCATGAAGAGGAACTGTTTTGGGCAGCATGTAAAGTATATAATATAGTTGATGTGTACAACTAGCAAAATTTATATATATATATTTATTTATTAAAACATAAAAAAGAACAACAAAAACATAAAAGTAGTGGAATATTTGACCTTGTTTGTGAAACTAATGCATCAGACTAGTTCAATGGAAGTGGTTGCAGTTCTTAGTGACTTCTCAAGCTATTCACTGGAGATTTTGACAAAATTTTGCTCTTCCTATACTTCATCCTTGAAAATAGTTGTTCACAAATGTGCATACTGCCAAGAAGCAATGATGTGAATAAGACATGATTGTGAAGCAACAGATATTCTTCTCTGGTAAGATAGGTCTTATAGAATTCCAGTTGCCCAGAGGTTGCCCAAAGAAGTTGCCCAAAGAAGTTGTGGATGCTCCATCCCTGGAGGTGTTTAAGGCTGGGCTGGATGAGGCACTGGATAGTCTGATCAAGTGGGTGTCAATCCTGCCCAGGGCAGGGGGATTGGAACTAGATGATCTTTAAGGTCCCTTCCAACCCAAGCCAGTATATGATTCTATGAAAATGAATGCAATACTGTGAAATGACTCATTCAACAGTACATATGGACTCTCTGCAATGGAACTACAGATTTTTACAAGCAGAAATAAAAAACGTTTTCTGACACAATTTAAATAATTTATGATGCATCTTTATTCAGGACAGATCATATAATTCCTTAATACACATCTATTTTCAGTTTCTCATTTGTAGTCCATGATATAGATGGAAAAGGAAAAAGGAAAAAGAAAAAAGGAAACAGAAGAAAGAGAAAGAGAAAGAGAAAGAGAAAGAGAAAGAGAAAGAGAAAGAGAAAAAGAAAGAGAAAGAGAAAGAGAAAGAGGAAGAGGAAGAGAAAGAGAGAAAGAGAAAGAAAGAGAAAGAGAAAGAAAGAGAAGGAGAAAAAAAGAAAAATGTAGAAAAGGAAAAAGTAAATGAAAAAGACAAAGGAAAATAAAATGTAAAAGGAAAAGGAAAAAGAGAAAGGATAAAGGAAAGGTCAGGTGCATTATAAGTTGTTCTTCATAGTGTTTATTCATGTCTCTGAAAGAACATTGTTATAAGCTATAAGTTAATATAAAGCTTTTTCTATATATAATTTCTTTTTGTCAAATGAGACAAATTTTTTTTTGAAAAATCAAGTAATCAAGTAATGTCAGTCTCCCATCTTAGTAGTAGAATGCAGAAAAATATAGATATTTTAAAATAAACATCCTTTTGAAGACCTTATTAATAATCCTTTTCACACAGTTTGTAAATTACTGCATATGCACACATACTACCTGCAAGACCTATGCCAGTCAAAAATCTATTCTCCTTTAAAGCTGCAGTATTCATTCTTACATTATTTATGAGGTTTATAAAAAGACATTCTCATTGAGTTGTACAATGTGTTTTTATTCAACTAACTCATTTATACCCGGAATGCAAAATACACTATTAAATATTGAAATTTTTTTTTTTTTCAAAGCTTCTCATCAGTAAGATTGGGGACAGGAATACCTTCCTGTAAATATAAGAGGAACAATTAAATTCCTTCTCACAAGCTTCTGTTCATGAATAAAAAACAGGTAAAATCAAATGTCCATTAAAATTAGTAGCTGAAATTCAGCTGTCTTTATCTGACCATGATTTTATTTGTAAAAGCCATGAAACAATGGGAATTTTTCTTATAGCTGAAATTCACATTTAGATAGATATATCATAGTCTTTTGGATGGGATTTAGTTTAAATGATTTTTTAAAAATATATACTGAATCCTATAAAATCTCATGAAATGTAGATTTTTTTTTTTTAATTTGAGATGGATACCTCAAAGGTAGGCTTTACAAATCATATGAAGAATAGTTATAGGCTAACCACATGAATCATCCAGTTTTAAATCAGCAATATGCATATTCAAGATTGTAACTTCATTTTTAAGAGGATATTTTAAGTAAAATATAAAAAGTGATTAAATTTCACAATATATATATTGACTTTGATAGATTAATCTAAATATTCAAAAGAATATTTGGTGCATTTTAGAGCACTGTAGTTGAAAGACAGTAAGAAACTAATCTGGTAAATATGATCAATACTTAGAAATGGATAATGTGAAACCATGTTGGTAATTAAGATTTAAATGAGTTAGTATTGTCATGCATGTATTAATGTACACAACTCAAATAACAGAGACAGAAGAATTTTTTGATACATGTAATCCATTTGTTATGCACTAGAAACATAAACATCCAATTGTCATTCATACAAACACCAATGGGACAGGGAACACAGCACATCTTTCTGTAAGATGAAGATAAATGAATAAGCTACAGTGGTGGAGATAAGCTTCTTTGATTTCTGGAGGGCTTTCTTTAAGTAGAAAAAAAGGTATTGAGAAGCAGTTCGCTCAAAGATAAGACATAATTAAATGAAAGAGTAAAAAAATAACCGCAAGCTTGAAGCAGTTTATAACTTAACTACATTCTGAAGAACTTTCCAAAAAGATTTCACCAATGATGAGCACTTCTTTACTGCACAATACGTCCTCTTATTTAAACAAAGCCATTTCAAGAAAATCATTTGTTCATATTGTGAATGAAAATTAAGACTATTAATTACATTCTGTTTACAAGGTAATTAATGTAACCATGTTACACAATCACTGAGGAAGAAATGCTGAAAATTTGGCTAATCTGAATATTAGAATTAAGAACTGAAGGTGCAAATTTTCCATTTTCTGACACCTTGCATAACAATGTTAAGGTCTGTAATAAGATTTTCTCATTAACTAATTATAGTAATATTTTATATTCCAATCTATCTTTGGTTAACTCACTGACGGAGAACAGAGCCTTAATTGCAACAGGATCAGATACTGAAAAATTCTGCATTCAGCTGATGCTATAGGCCGTATATCTCAGTAAGATTAATGAGGATTAGGTAAATTCCTTCTGCCATGTAGTATAGGTACTCTGAGCAAAGTAATATTGTAAAAAGACTTTAGTTACTAGGCACTCCACTAGGCAATTGTATTGGCTCATAGAATCATAGGATCATAGAAAGATTTGGGATGGAAGGGACCTTAAAGTTCATCTAGTTCCAACCCCCCTTGCCCTGGGCATGATTCCCACCCACTAGATCAGGGCCCCATCCAACCTGGTCTTAAACACCTCCGCGGATGGGGCACCCACAACTTCTTTGGACAACCTGTTCCAGTGTCTCAATACCCTCACAGCAGAAGAATTTCCACCTAACATCTAATCTATACCTACATTCTTTTAGTTTAAGATAATTCCCCCTTGTCCTATCACTATACTCCCTCATAAAAAGTCCCTCCCCAGCTTTCCTGTAGGTCCACTTTAGGTACTGGAAGGCTGCTGTAAGATCTCCATGGTGCCTTTTCTTCTCTGGGCTGAGCAATCCTAAATCTCAACCCGTCTTAATAGGAGAGGTGCTTCAGCCTCATGTGATCATGAGAGGAGAGGTGATCATCCTCATGCCCCTCTTTTGTACTTACTCCATGTCTTTCTTATACTGGGGAGCCCAGAACGTTGAACACAACTCTCCCAGTAGGTTCTCACAGGGGCTGAGTAGAGGAGAACCACCTCTCTTGACCTGCTAGTTACATTTATTTTGATTCAGACCAGGATAAAAGTCTCTTTGCAAGTGTGCACTATCAGCTCACATTCAGTTTTTCACGCGATACTCCCAAATCTTTCTCTCAGGGCTGCTTTCAACCCATGCCCAGCCTGTACTTGTGTTTGAGATTGTCCTGACCCAGATGCAGGACCTTGCACCTAGCCTTGTTGAAATTCATGGGGTTTGAATGGGACTAATGTGTCATGCCCACCAAGATCCGTCTGAATGGCATCCCTTTGCTTCAGTACATCAACCGTACTACTCATCTTGCTGTTATCTAGAAATTTGCTGAGAGTGCACTCAATCGTACTGTCCATGTCATCTACAAAGATATCATATAATAGAGACCCCAGAGGGACATCTCTCATGACTGGTCTTCACCTGGATATTGATCCATTGTTCACAATGTTTTGAATGTGACCATCCATCCAATTCGTTATACACTGAATGGTCTATTCAAGTAGATAAGCTATTATGGCATTGAATGAAAATTAGCAAGCCCTTGCTACATGCTATAGGATAAAGACATCCAAACTTTGAAAATAAGTCAACATAGAAATGTGGAATGATTTATTTTGGCAGGCTACACAGCCCTGCATCTTTGAAGAAAAGAGTGAGAGACAACTGCTCATCTTATCATTCATCCCTCCTGTGTCCTATAAGAGGAGTGTAGCCTGCCTTGCAGGGAAGGGATTAGTAGCAATACTTTACTTGAAAGGGAAGTAAGGAGAAAAGGATCTTGATCACCAGGAAAAGATCCACTGAGTCACACATAGCTCATTATCTGAAAGTGACATCTCTAAGGCATTTCAAAATGACCACAGAACAATTTTCAAATTTTAAGTATAAATATGGATCACCAGTTGTTTGTTTAAATCACTGTCCTTATTTCATTAGTTAAAAGCAAATGCACCTTTAACTGAGATGATGACTGAAGGTCAGGCCTAAACACATTAGAGTGTATTATGTTTCATTTAAAAGTTAGAATTATGAAGTAGAACATATCTGCTACCAAAACTTTTAAGAAATCAGACTATTGAACTAGCAGAAGTCATTTGCTATGCAGACAGAAGCAGTCTGTTGAAGTGCTAAACCACTTCTGACAGCATCTGCTATTTCTGCAGGTGCAGAAAGAACATTTTATTTATTCTAAGTTCTGTGAGTAGATGAATTCAATGACTAGTTTGCTCAAATTTGAGAAACAAAATGGGAAAGAAAAATGAAAAACAATTTGTAGGCCATGCATACAGACTGAGTACGAAATAATGATATATACTAGTTCTAAAATCTTAGAGGACGAAAAAATTAGTTTGCCAGGTATGTGGAATATACATATATATATATATATTTTAAATAAATCTCATACATGTAAAACATATCCTGGTAAATAATATTCATCTATTCTGAACCTTTATTAAATTTGTATTTTAAACTACTGTTGAGGCACTATGTTTTAAAAAAGACAGTTCTCCAAACACAAGATTTTTTCTGACTATAGTCTGATACAGATTACAAATGTAGTCTAGCTTGAACCATCAAAAAGTCTGTAAAGAGGTATAATAAGCCTAAGGAGGATATTTCTTTCTTTGACAGAAAGACCTTGAACTTTGTGCCCTGTATTCCTATGATAAATATATATATTACTATTTGTAGTTCTGCACATGTGGTTGGAATGTAGATTATATAAAATATTGGTGTAAACTCCATTTTAACATTCATCTTTTAAATAATTTTTAAAGAAAGTCACTAGAGATAATATGTGCAAATAAAATTATTCTGAAGATTAGCAGAAGCAAACATTTTTTCCCAAGTCTTTTTAAGGAACATAAGTTATTGACCAAATTTGTATAGACTCTAAGAAATGATGCTAGTAATTTACTAAAATGTGAGTCAGTTGACATAAAAATGTCATATAAGTTTTTAACTGTAGTAATAGCAGAGGAAGAAAAGTTTCGTGTTTCAGAAAAAGATATAAATTTTACAGGAAGAAAGAAAAAATATGGCTTTGAAATGAGGATCAAACAGGATAAACGGTATCACCCTCTGAAGGCTGCCAGACTGCCCAAGCCAAACAGAGATTTAATCCGAAGGGGGGGGGGAGAGAAGGTAATTGTTAGCAGTAAGTCCAAAACACTTACAGAGATCTGGGAGAGTAGTGGGAACAGAGGAAGTTAAATGTTGCCACAGCTTATAGAAGGTGATTTAACGTGACTCTAAGAAAAGAGTCTCAGAAAACTAATAACCTTCATTTCAGTATACTAAATATAAACTTGAATGAGGTACAGCCTGAAAACAGTAAGAGAGCTTTGACATTAATTAAGGATATTTAGCATCAATCTTTCATAAAGAATTCTAGTAAACTGATGGTGAGAAAGAAGTTATTTTGTTTAGATACAAAAAAGAATTAGTGATATAAAAGCTATGGATATCCCTTCAGGTACCTCACTTTTAGAAAATGTTTTGCTATGACAGTACCCCAATAACCAGTAAACAAAGTTGATATGTGTAAAGGTCAGTAAGAGAGAAATGCCATGAACCTTGGAAGAAATTAATTACCATTAACCGTAATGTTATTATAAGGACTGTCTGAAAATGGAAGAAATTCAAAATGAAATTATTGACAATGAGTAGTGGACAGACCCAGGAACTTGTGTTAGCGGAGTCAAACCTGTTTGCTTTCCAATATTTTAGAGTTGGTAAGTATATTCAAGAGCAAATGTATTACAAGTAATATGTGCATGTATTATGCACTCCTTCACTTAATAAGGTCTTTTTTTTGCTAAACAGTAGATTTATTACATTGCAATGGAAGTGATTCAGGCATTCAGTTTTGAATACTATTGATATTTTTACTGTAAAGCTGAAAATCCTGATGAATTTAATGGACACTTGTCAACATACACTATTACAGAGACGCTATTGTCCTTTACTTGCTTACCTTATATTTTTAATCTACTTTTCATTACATTATATTTCTTAAAAAATTTCCTTCTTATTATGGTGTCTGTCATTATGATTGCCTGTTTAAAAGAAGAGAGATTTTAACTACAACTGAGACACATTCTTGAAAATCAATGGTAGATTTGTGTTTTTTTTTTTCATTTATTTGTATTTTATTTAGAGATGCCCAACCTCCCACTGTCCACATCTGCTTTCAATTCACCAGCAGTTGGTGTAAGTCATGCATCATCAGCGTTTTGTTTGCTTGCTATGCTGTCTCATCTGGGAAGCCATTATACGAAGTAATAGAAGCAGAAAATAGGTACACTCCATCTTTAAATTTTCAGCAGGGATTCTGCTTTCTGTAACTTCCTCAAATTGCACCATTAAATTGCATATGTTGGCCTGTTGGGTACTCATAATTAGATAAATAAGGAAAAGTACCCATAAACTTCATGAACTGACTAAGTAAAACTGCCAGTAAAACAAGCCAGCAGATAACAGTACTTTCCATCTTAATTTTTTTTTAATCTTAGTTCACCCTGAAAAACTTGGAAAACTATGTAAAAATACAAAATATTCTGATAATTCTGGTGACATTTGTACACTACATTTAACATCTACTAGTTTTCTTTGACTCAGTTTTTAGCTGTCTTCCTTCAGCTCAGATTTGTTCTTCAAAGACATGAGTTGGAAACTATCAGAGTGGTTTAAAGGAATTGTTGAAAAGAGAGAAGGTAAATTTCTTCAGAAGAAAAATGTAGCCAGATAATGTAAATGTATAGATTGTTAACTTATACATTTATTTATGCATTTCTTTTTGAAAGTTTATTTTGTGAAATATCAAGTTACTTCATATTAAGTTCAAAAGGAAACACAAATTGAACTTCAGGAAAAACCTCCTAGAGTGGTGTTACAGTCTGAATAATCATCTGATACATTATGTGGTTTAGCATGTTTCCTTTCAGTGGAACAAGAACAGAGAAAAAATTGGAACCCGTGTGTATTTTTCTTTCCTTTTTGAGATGAGAAAAAGGTCCATCACTTGGCCTCTATCTCACAATTGCAGTGAGGTATTTATTACAGCATAAATACCTCATAAATGTACTATTTAAAAGGCTCATATTAAGTTCCTAAAAAGTTCATACACACTAAGCGAAAATTGGTGGACAAAAAAGTGAATATGAGCCAGCAGGGTGCACTTGCAGCTCAGAAGGCCAATGATATCCTGGGCTCCATCAGGAGAGGGGTGGCCAGCAGGGACAGGGAAGTGATTGTCCCTCTCTACTTCTCCCTCATAAGGCCCCATCTGGAGTACTGTGTCCAGGTCTGGGGCCCCCAGTACAGGAAAGACTTGAAATGGTTGGAGAGAGTTCAGAGGACGGCCACAAAGATGATCAGAGGGCTGGAGCACCTCCCCTATGAGGACAGACTGAGGGAGCTGGGCTTATTCAGAATGGAGAAGAGAAAGCTGCAGGGAAACCTCATTGTGGCCTTCCAGTATTTAAAAGCAGACTATAAACAGGAGGGGAACCAACTTTTCAAAAGGGCAGACAGTGATAGGACAAGGGGGAATGATTTTAAGCTGAAGAAGAGAAGGTTTAGATTAGACATCAGGTGAAAGTTCTTTACTGAGAGAGTGGTGAGGTACTGGAACAGGCTGCCCAGAGAGGTTGTGGATGCCCCGACCCTGGACGTGTTCAAGACCAGGTTGGATGGGGTCATGAGCAACCTGATCTAGTACCTAATCTGGAGGTTGGTGGCCCTGCCTGTGGCAGGGGGGTTGGAACCTGATGATCCTTGGGGTCCCTTCCAACTCGGGCCATTCTATGATTCTATGATAATAGGGATCCATGGAGCGAAGGACGACTGGGATGAATGGAGGAAGAACGAAAGACAAAGGATCCTAGCCCTAAATAGTGCTGCTTTATGTTCAGCAAATCTGAGTTCTGAGAACTTCTTTGCAGCACGCTATCTATATTCCCAGAGACTTTCCATAGGAAATACTTACACTTTTCCCATCATAAAATCTGAAAAATATTATGAATGGAATGTCATTAAATTCACTGTTGTGGAGGTTCTATATCTTTAATTAAGCCAAGACTCTGCATAGGCTTTGCAATGTTTCATTCTGGATGGATTGACTGACAAGCAAAATCTTTCCCTGAAAGGTGTGGTCTTCTAGGTGAACTGATGTGAGAACATTTAAGAGACTGAACCATAAAGCTCTGTGTGCTGGATGACCAAGTATTGCTGACAGTCTATAACAGGAGGTTAAGGAAACCTGTACTATGGAATTAAAAGCAATCTTGTCATGTATATTCAAGCAGAATTAATTGACAATTAAATCAACATATCGTATATGTCACAATACTTGATTTTGCTTGCATCTTTCATGATAACTTTGCATTAGCATATTAAAAAATTTCAGAACAAAATTCTGAAGGGTCCTACGTATATATGGTATACGAATAATCTGTCACTGTATTATCATTGTTTTCAAATATTGAATTTGAGAGCCTTAATATTTAATGTTTTCTTTTTAGAATGAAGCATATTTTTAATACAATGGACCTGCAATTAAAGTAATTTAAGATTGTTGATCTTAATGGAGCTTAATTCTCTTAATATTTGCTAGGTAATACAAAAGACAAATATACTTCATATAATTAAAAATGTTTTTCAGATTTTGTTTTATTTTGTTGTGGGTTTTCTTTTTTTCACTTCTTACGAGTTTGTTTACAGACATAATCATGAGTAAATGTGACTTCTTCTATAGCCAAGGCAAATGAAGCATATCTTCAATTAGAAACTTCTGAAAATGTACTGTGATAGCCTACTGAGAATGGAATTGCTTTTCTTCATAGCTTCACACTCACTCCTCTTCCGAAGCTCATGACTGTCAATAAGTTCTGCAAGTACAATATCCTCTTTAAGAATTTTCAGCCACTATTTACTTCAAATATCCTATCTGATGAATGGCTTGGGATATTTCAAAAATATTTTTGTTCTCGCTTTACACTAGATACCCACCCACTACCCACTAGATACCACTAGATTTACCACCTTAAAGTGCTGTAAAATATAATTAAACATGAGTGTTTTTCATACACGTAACTATAGTGATTTGTGTTCCGTATGTACAAAGATGAAAGTTTTCAAGTTGTTTGCCATGCTCTATTCCATCAAGAGTCCACTCTGCAAGACTGACAGCACAGCTGTTCACAGTATTGTTGTCTAGTCAATGTCTTCATCTTACTCTCTTTGACTTTATATAAATTATTTCAATTTCTTACTTGATATATGTTATTCATAGTAATAAAATGAATGTTTCAAAAACAGAAAAATCAATTATAGTTGAAAGATATTTTGAAAAATGGACTTTAATGCTAGAGTTGGAGTTGTTAAGCCGTGGTAAGACACAATGAGATAACTCTAGTGTCAAGAAACAGATTGCTGATATCCCACATACCAGTCTCAGAGATTGAAAGGGACCTCTGGGGATCATCAAGTCCAACAACCCCTGCTAAAACAGGTGCCCTGTAGTAGATTGTGCAGGAATACATTCAGGTGAATCTTGAATATCTCTAGAAAAAGACCTTTTTCTAGAGGAACCTTTCTGGGCAACTTGAAAGTATTGGTTTTATGAAAGAAGAGGTTTTATGAGCTTCAAACAATACTAAACCATTCTAAGTGCATTTTTATCTTAAGATTTTGTTTGATTATAATTGAGATTACTCAAGTCAACAGCTGCATGTAGCTCATTTTCTCCTGAAACAGAAAAAAAAAAGTAGACAATAATGCAACTAAATTCTAGAAATAAAAATACTGTATTTGAAAAAGGGAAAAAAAGGGGAAAAAAATAAGGCTGTTTGGATAGTTGATTATTGCTACTGTATCTCAGGATTACTTTTCATCTTGGTAAAATTGCCCAAGAGCTGTACATTTCAGTGGTGATAGTACCTGTAAAAAGGAGTTGATCTATCAGATGGGGTGCTTAGAAAATGTCATGGCCCTGATGTTAGCAAGTTGGATATATTTTATTATTTCAAAAGTGATCACAATGGACAGGACTGGACTTCTAGGATTCTTTAAATGTTTGATTACCTGTAGCTAAAAAACTGCCGTGTCTGAAGTTGATGAATGTATTATTTTGTTTGTTATTTTTTGTTTTGTTTTCTACATTTTTAGGACACATATGAAATCAGAATACATAATTATTTTGTTCTTATACATATAATAATATATAGCATGGATATACATGCATATGTATTTTTTGAGTATATATATGTATTTATATAAAATGTAGATTTTCTTTAAGTTTGTCAAACAGCCCTAACATACTGGATTTTACAAGATTATATTATGGTTAGAAAGAAATGCATATTGAACACTGAAAGTATTTGTTGCTCATAGAATCCAAGAAGCGAAGTTTGCCTGAAATACATTTTATCTGAGCTCATTTCACTCCAGGACAATTCAACTGTGAGATCCCTCTCACCTCTACTTTATCATATTTCTTACAGTTACCTACTTGGCTGAGGATGATCACCTACAACTCAATATCTGAAAAGATCATGAAGTCTGGCCCCATAGAATCTGTTTATGAAAGGTTTTGACTGATAAAGAAAAATAAGAAATCAATAAAACAAGACATTGAATCTAGCACTGGGAATAGTCCCGGTTATAGGAGGCAGTTACATTAAGTATCCTGCTCAACTTTCAATAAATATTTCCATGACTATCTTTTAGACAATCACTATTCCATCATAGGCAAAAGAGATATGCTTCTATTTTGTATTATATTAGTTCCACTCTTTGTGTCATATTTCTTGACTATTTTCTCTTTTCTGTTATTTTGTCAGATCCATTATTGTTTCATTGAGTTGTCTTATCAATATTCATCTTTTTAATGTAGTGGCAAATATATAAAAATATTCACTGCATAGGAATAAAGGATTCTTATAGCTATTTGCAGACTAAAATGGTAGAATGTTTAACTACAAAGTGCCACTCATTTCTCTTAACTATGCTGCAAGTTACATTGCAGGAAAGTTGAAAAAATCATCGTAAATTCTGTTATATATACAGGATATTAACTGACGTCTAAAAGTAATGCTGCAGGGGCATTCTAATACAAGAAGTATGAAACTGATAAGTTGGATGATCTTTGTGTTTCCCTTGCTAATAGAATTATAGAGTACAATACACAATATTTACTTCAGGGTAACTAGTTTAGTATAAAAGAGATGCGTAACTCACACATATTGTCAGAATAGGTTTACATGAAAATTGAATCACATTTGTTAGGAAAGACACAATGTCATTTATCATGTCTTGCCTTGTGAAATTCACTCAAAGTATTTGGCAAGGGTGAGCAGTTCAGAAGCTGCCTAATTAGTACATTTAACTCAGTGCTTTCTTGTAGGCATTGTTTGGAGAATTTTAATATATATTACCCATACTTACCCAATCCAGCAACATGGTACCAGGCTTTATTTATGCTTATGTAAACATGTGTCATGGAAATCTATATCATAAAGATACATCATTCTGAAAATTCTGCTTTTTGATTAAAGGAGGCTACTAATTACAGAGTGTTTATTCAAATTTATTCTGGAATATTTTTTTCCTAACTAGAAACCAAACAATGCATCTGTCATTTCCTAGTCACAAAAGACACAAAATGGAAGACACTATGCAAATGACAGTATATGGATGGAATTGGTTAAAATCAAGAAAATAAGAAGATCTGGAAAGAAATGAAGGATGTCCAGAGAAATCGCATTGGAAAGAAATGGATAAAAATGACAAACTTGACTGCAAAGTGTGTTAAAGTGAAATGAGATAAAACATCTTTTTGGTAGCCGTGTACAGTACTCACTTTCATCTTCACTTCAGTTACTGCATGTGCCAAGGTGTGACAAGATCTTTTGTAGAGAAACTCAATAGTTCTGACTTATTCAAGCAGATATGGAATAATGGCAAAATTTCACTCCTGACACTATGTTTTTTCTTCAGAAATATTTGCAAGGAGTAGCTTTTTGCTCACGCTTAGGTGTACTTGAAAACTCTTAGCTTAACACCTTCAAGAGCAAGGAGGAAAGAACTTGTGTAATGCCCTGCAAAGTCTTTCATGCATGAGATAAATTCAGTATCAAGAGGAATGCATAAGAATACATTAGTGAACTCAATCAATTTATTTTCTTTGGGCTCCAGAGAACATATCTTTAAAGTGGTTTGTAGGAAGTCTTCATTCTGCATAGACATTTTTCTGAGATATATTGTTAATAAATAATTTGATTTCTGCATACGTCACTTACAGGGCTTTAAAGATTTATTGATTAATGGCTGTTTGAACTTAGCAGGTAACTTGAAGGAGTGTGACACGGGACAACTGCAGCTAAGTACAAGATGGCAAATTCAGCACTGCACAAAGCTGCGTCTTAAATGCTAAACCTATAAATGCACAATACGAATGTGTTTGTATGTGTGCATTTGTATGGTGCCTAATTTTAGGCCTACAGTCACTTAAACTAGGATGCTTGTTTCCTTTGGGTCCTTAGGTTTACCTATGAGAGAGGAAGACGGAGGAAAAGAGAGAAAAATTCCATCAGAAGTTGATGTAGAGCCAGAATTTATTAGTGAGACTCAATTATACAGTTAATCTCATCAAACCTGCCCAAAGGAGCGTTTTTGTCCTCTTTGCTTTCTTTCCTTGTGTCAGCACTTGAAATTTGTTTGATCTTTCTCAGTGATCTTAGTCAGGAGCTAAAGCAACGTAAAACTGCTTACTTTTTTGTTGAATGAGTCTTCTGTTTTGACCCAGTTCATTTAGCAGCAGGGAAATGTTAATGCCACCACATCAAAAAGGAAGCTTGAAAGGGAACAGATAGAAGCTAGATGAGCATAGAAGTGTACGAAGCCATGCTTTTCCAGTGAAGAAGTTTCTTTCTCACTCACACTGTAAAAGGAAGAGCAATTTCCTAATTCAGATCCAAATCTTAGTTGTCTAAAAATTGGCAACATCCCCTCTCCTTTCTCAGATTTAAACATCTGAACAAAGTCATAGTCCAATTTGCTTCCATTTCAATTTCTGGCTTTGTTTCTTACAACTTTTTATTTATATTCCAATTACCCTTTGTTCTTCTCTGAAGACTTCCTGGACCACCTCCATGTTGGGACCCCAACACTCATGAATATAATATGAAAGAAATGAAAATATCTAGTTGAATTATATGTTCAATGCCACTATGGGGTAGAATTTTATATTGTCATTCCTGTTCAATGTCCTCTGACAGATTGGGTACTTTAAGATCAGTAAGGGAGATTTCATCTAATGAAAAGAAGGGCTTGTTATTTAGATTCTGCCTGTGAAGGGCTATCCTATTAGTTCTCAAAAATTACAACTACATCTGAAGAAATGTTGAAAAGTGAAATCAGGTGTTAAAACAACATACAGAAGTCCTCCTTCTATAAAAGGTTGCTTCTTTTGGTTTCTTTATTAGAAACTTCAGTGTGATTTACTGACATGATCTGGAACTCAGTACGTTCATGGAGGCTTTATATCCTGGGACTGACAAGTAAAAAAAAAAAAAAAACAAATGGACTATTTCTGCATTATGTCATTATGTAGATTTTTTTGCTTTCATGCTCTGATTTGCTTCACCAACATTTGTGGGGGATAAAAAAGAAAAAGAATCAGCCTAAACAACCATGAAAATACTGTAAAATTCAACAAATAATTTTTTGTAAAGGTTACTTATAGAGAGTCACATGATGGCGGATCTAAAATTGTGAAAGTGATTCTACACTTATGAATTTTAAATATTTGTATTATTATTATTCCTTTGACCTAAAATCCACTTTAACTAATGTGACTAACAGGAACAACAATGCAATTATTAGAATCAAAAGTTCCTGTTTATTACTTCTGTCAGTGATTTCATTCAAGGGACTGAATTGTTATCAAAACAATATTTTTTGTCAGAACAACTTTTGTCACTTACTGCCGTGGTTTAAGATATGATTTAAGCTACTGTTGTTTTGTTTAGTGGAGTTTCCCTCTATCTTCCCTATTTCTGAGGACCATTACAATTTGACTATTAACAATGCCAATAATTGGAAGCCCCTATCTTTACCTATCCTAGGAGGATAGCTCTGTTAAATGAACTAACAGGGAGATGAAGTGAGGATATCAATGATAAATGCTTTACTGCTGACGTGGGGGACTTCCTCTACCATAATGTAATATTTCTGCACTTAAGATTGATTTTGTCAATGAACAGCAAGGTTTTCCTCTGTTCTCCTTAGCTATGTACTCTACTTCACTCCTCTGTACCTCACAACAGATGAATAACAGATTAAGTCAAGCCATAATGCATGCACGAAACAATGTGAGAAAAAGCTATTTTCATAGTCTGTAGAGGAAAAAGAGAAGAGTATAGCTTTCATTCCACTGTAGTTGCTCTTTTATTTGTGTTAATTTCAAGCAGAAACATTTTCTTCATTATGTTTTAATTGCTACAATTAAAATTTTATGCCATGAATGTCCGAAGTGGGGTAGTATAGACCAAAAAAAAAAACCTCACACTAAGAAAAACTCTTACTGTCATTTCTCTGCAGAAGACAGACCCAGTAAACTTACATTTACCCAACAAAATGACATAAAAACTACTATGATATCTTCCCTTTCTGCAATATTTCTTCAGCATTGGCTTGTTGACTTTCTTGAATTTTCTATTACAGAATCACAGAATCAC
>WBMW01003844.1:0-72174 GCA_013396635.1 Penelope pileata
CCTCCTTGAGCCTACCTGAGGTATCCCACATGTTGAGCTCGGTGCGTTGCTTGTCAATCTCGAAGCTGGCTGTATAGTTCTCGAAAACGGTGGGCACGTAGCTCTGGGGAAGGAGAAGAGAGAGGGGAGCGGAGGTAAGCCGAGCCGAACCGAGCCGAACCGAGCCGCGCCGCGCCGCCGGCCGCCCTCCCCCGCCGCACCTCGGGGTAGCAGTCCTTGGCGAAAACGTGCAGCAGCGCCGTCTTGCCGCACTGCGTGTCCCCCACCACCACGATCTTGCAACGAGCCAGGTGTCCCTCCATAGTGCGGGGCTCCGCCGGCAGGGCCGCCGCTTTACCGGGACCGGCCCCCGCAGTGGCCGCGCCCCCGGCCCCGACGGCACCAACCGGAGCCGGAGCTGGGCAGGGCCGCGCGGCCACCGCCGCCCCCGGCCGCCTCCTGGCCAGGAGAACCGCCGCCCGCCCCTCGCCGGGCCGCATCCTTGCAGCGGTCCCTCCGTTGCTCCCTGGGATGCAGCGTGGGAAGCGGACCCGGTTTCAGCGGAGGAGCCGTGCCTCTCCCCAGGGACCGCTGGTGGGCACGGCCCCGCGCCGGGCTCCTTCATCCAATTCCTCTGACACGGATTCTTGCCACTGTGCATCCCATCCACCCGCCCCACTAACTCTCCCTCCAGCATCCAGCAAAATTAAAAAAAAAAAAATCCCACCCATAAAACCTGGCAGGCCCAGGGGGCAGAACCAGCCCCAGGCTGGTGCCAAACGTCACAGACCTCAAAGATCACACTACTGAGGAGTGAGGGTAGGGCATCGCTTCAGGCCAGAGGGATGACCAACAAGGACCACCCGCTTATCATGCGCCTTGCACCAGTAATGCCCAGCTTTCCACCGGCCCCTTCTGGTAAAGAACTGCAACTTGTTTCTATGCAGAATTTCAGGAAAAATGGGAGTAGACAGCATTTTAGCTAGCTCTACTCAAGTCTTAAGAATCCCATATCTCTGATGTACACGACCAAGTTACATGGGCAAGGACAGGAGGCTTGTCACCTGTCCAGGAGCACTTTCCAGGCCTGGCTCACAACAGCAGCCGGCTCTGCATTCCATTTCTCCCCCGTTATGGACAGTTATGGACAAATGGCAGGCAGTGTTTTTAATCAGCAGAACGATTGAAAAAGGAAAGGTTCCTTTCCTGATAATATTTTACTGGCCATACTGCATGGCAAATCTTCATTTTGCAGAGATAAACTGTCACAAAATGCAGTAAAAATAGACAATGAAGACAAAGCAAGTCTGGGGAAGTGGAAATTAAAATGTTTTGGCAGCGAAACTGGATTTATTAATGGACTGAGGGGGCAGTTTGTTTTTGCGGAAATTGCAGTCATTTCTCATATATAAATATCAGTGCTGTGCACGAAGTTGGGATGAGTACAGCCCAGGGACGCATGGCGAGGCGTGTTGCCATGCCAGTACCCCAGTACCCGGTGCCTGCAGCACTGGGATAACGACTGGCACACATGTGCTCCCTTCCACTCCCCTGGGGAGAGGAGGCCATGCAGGTCTGTGGAGAAGCTTTTGGCCATCGTGTGCATGTGTGCACAGTGCCCAATTTCTATGTAGAGGAACAGAAAGAAAAGTTCAATTAGCTTGTGACTAGAGGTAAAGGAGTGCTGGTGGCCATTAGTGTGAACAAGAGCAAACTGTTTCCCAGGCCAACACCCTTTCATCTAAAAGCCTTTCACCGTGTATCTCAGTAGGAATTCGCCTTTTGCTTTCAACAGTTTACTGTGACCCTGTGTTGGAGGAAGAAAAAGCTTTCTCTGCACTGAATATTCAGGACCTTGCAGCACCCCAGCTGCATTTGCCTTCCCCAGGGGAGGACAAGCAGCAGAGAGCACCTTTTGCTCAGTCACTCGAGGCAGTGTCACTGCTGTCCCATTTGCTGCAACTGCACCTTTTGGCCAGCAACGCTTGCAAAATATTGGATAGCAACATACAGTCTGTGTCACTTTTCAGAATGTCCTACAGGAAGAGCTGTGCTGTGGCTGTCACCATGGCTGGGGAGGCAGCAGATGGCTCCAGCACGCTTGCTCCTGAAAATGCTTCTCCAGTGGCTGCATCCTGCCTTGCCCATCCATGCTCTCAGGGGTTTGGATTGCTGTTAGGAATTGACTCGATTGTGCTGCATTTGTGTTATTTCCTGTACAAAGAATCTAGGTGGCCTCTTCAGGACCTGTACTGGGGAAACGCACTGGAACAAGCCAACCTTCCCCAAAGGATCCACAGTCTGTGACATTTTGCCCTTGTGCCTGCACAGAGCCTCAGAGTGTGGTCCTGCACAGCCAGGCACAAGCTTGGACCTGATTTTAGCCATAGTGAAGCCGTGAATGGATCGAGTGTCTTCTGAATCTTCTGTACTCTGCCATATGGCCCTGACCCCTGCAAGATGCATGCATGTACCAGAGAGGTGTGTGAGTGTCACCAAAGAGGGCACAGGCAGAGCTCACACCCATCACATTGCACAGTGACACTCTCTGTATTTTGATGGTGTGTGTTGTTACTTCATACACATCTCTTCTGTGCCATTTGTCTCAGTCTGCAACATCTTATTTCTGCTGTGGAATTTTTCCTGGTGAGACTCTACACTGGGGCAGAAAGAAGGGAGGCACTTGAACTTTGTTTTTTCATCAGTTCTGTTCTTAAGTATCTTTTTGGACCTGTCAAATATGTGAAAGAGTTTGAAACTTGCCAGGCAAAGCTGTAGAATATCACTAACTGTTAACGCTCAGCAGCTAAATCCGTCAGTCCTGAATGGCAGTGTGTCGTGCAATGGTTTCCCCTAGGAGCTGAAAAGGTGGAGAATAACAGAATTTGAACACACAGAGCAAAAATACAAATCATCAGCAATTAGAAATGTTAAGGAAAACAAATGCCAGCCAAACCTCTTTCATGTGTCCAGTCTGTTTATATTCTGTGCTAGAATAATGCTGATCTGATTCACTGTTGGCATTAATGAAGTTTGCACCTCTGGGTAAGCAATTTAATTTACCTCAGCAAGCCAAAACTCATTATAACAGTTCATAAATGCTATCAGATGAAAGCAGCATCCTTCAGCAATCTCAGGGATTAAAGGAAGCATTCAACTGCCAAGGCTGCTGCTGGAAAGACTGCAATCAGAGCATGTGTGCTACAATCGAAGGAGACATAAGACCTCAATTACCACCATGAATTTCCTTGTGTTGAGGAAGTGACCTGGAGCCCCAGTCATACTCCTGTGGAGGTAAGCAGCCCCATTCTCAGCGAGGTAAGTCATGCTGGCCAAATAATGGTACTCCAATGGGTGCACAGCATGTGGATGTGCTAACTCTGTAATTTTAAGACTATAACTGTTGGTAAGGTATTGATGCTGTGCTGCAAGGTTGGAGTGCAGGAAAAGGATCTGCGTTGTCACTGCCTGTCTCCAGGGCTCGCAGTAGAGAAGAACACAGAAGGCTGTTGCTCTGTGTACCCCAACATAGACCTTGCAAGGCCTTGTATGGACCTTGCACATCCCCAGCCTCTGCTGTGCCTGGGGAGATGCTGGAGCAGCCCCAGCTCAGCACCAGGAACAATAACACTGCGCTGCAAGAATTCCCTCAGCCTGCTGTCACTCTGTGAAGCAAAGTGACATTCACCCAGCATTGGTTAGTGCTTGACAATTGCCTCCATTGTCTCCATAATCAAAACAACAGTGCAGGGAGCAATGGCTGTGAGTGGCAGGTTCATCTGGGGGCTTGTGGCAGATCTTCTCCACCTGCTGTGCTGCCTGTCACATCTCCATGTCACTGCGATGCGGGCACAGATGCAGCAGGCACAGCACTCCCAATGTGAACAATGAAGCTGAGAGAAGCTGCGGCTGCTGCTTTGTGCATCCCAACACACAGCATACACAGGTGAGGGAAAGGCAGAACAAAGGCAGCAGGAGCCTCTGGGCATCCCTGCACACCCAGATAAATGTATCGGGGTCAACAGATCCAGGATGGCAAAGTGTACAGCCTTGAAGATGCCACTTGGGGTCCCAGCACCCTGTTGGGTCTGTGTGCAGCCTCCAACCAGACCAGGGGGTGTGGACAGATGTGGGGAGCTAGGCTACACTGGTCAGGACCTGGGCAGAAGCAAGAAACCTCTGCTCTGAGACCTTCACCTATGGCTGGGTTTGGAGATGGCCATGGGGTCTCCAGCATACTTGNGGCTGCAGGGGATCCTCCAAGCTCACCTGCTGGGGGAGGCAGAGCGAGACTGCTGGAAAGCTCAGGGTGAGGTGCAGGGCTACTGAACCACTCAGCATTTGGCAGGGAGGTGAAGGGAACAGCTTCCGTGGTGCCCAGTGCCTGTCTCCAACTGTAAATAGCAAATCAGTGCCATCCTCTGCATGGGCGTGCATTTGGAGAGCTTGCTAGGAAACAGAGTGGAGGGGGGAGCACCAATTCCACCATGAAAACCTGCTGATTTCTCCAGCTAATGCATCCTCTCAGCAGCCAACGCAAGCATCCTGTCCCATGGCAGCCAGCACCATGCCGTGCTTGGACTGCAGCTCTGCAAGCTGCAAAGGCAGGCCAGCTTCTGCAAAGAGCAGTGCATGCCCAGAGCTGCGCTGCTACATCTGCAGCTTGCATTACATGCAGTGGGAAGGCTACCACAGCTGAACACAAAGTTAACTAAATAAATAAGATTGGCAGAGAAAATGTGATTGAACTGAGCTGATAAGGAAAGATTGACCCAGGAGCACAAAAGAGACAAAGGCAGCAAGAGCAGCCTGCCCAATCAGATGTGCCCTCATGCAAAAACATCTTTATCTGCTTTACAGCTGCACACAGCCAGAGCAGACCAGCAGAAGAGGAGCTGACTCCCAAACCCCACTAACTTCACCTGGCACTGAGTTTCTGGGAGTCTTCCCCTTAACTCACGCACCTCTGTAGGTTTGTCAGGACAGGGGCTGCCTCCCCAACAGTGTTTTTCATCATCATGAGGGCCCTGAAAACAGCGGAAATAAATCACTGAGAGGACAAAGGTTATGAAAACCCCCAGGACGAACACTGGGAAACAGGACTGTGCTTTGACCACTTCTTCCTAACTTTGGGCATGAGAGATGTTCAGACCATGAAGTCACATCTGTGTTTCTCAGAGCCAAGCAACAGCAAACAAATGTGTAAAGCAAATTTCTGCCCTGAGGTCCTGTCGTGCAAACGGGACACAGGCTTCTTCCTTGCTGTCACTGCAGTCATCCAAACACCCATAAATATGCCAGACAGCAGAAGCAGATGATTTGCAGCCTGCTCCAGGCCTCTGGTTGCTTTCCTGCCTTTGTGCTTGGCTTCCTGAGGAGCCCAGTCCCTGCCAACCCCCAGCCCCACGAGGCCCCAGGGCCATGTCCATGCAGAACCACTTCTGGCCTCTGTCAGCAGCCACCTAAAGAGCAGGGCTGCTGTTGCAAACAAAGCCCCTGGAAGTACTGAGGTTCGCTCATCCACCATGGGGCCAAAACCTTATATTGAACACCGTCAGCAATGCTGGGAGTGCCCTGCCCAAAGCAGGCATTGTGCCTGATTTTGCTTGGCTAGGGAATTCTGGAGCACTGGAGCAACAGAAACTTCCTACGTGCATGTTTTGGTCACCCTTGAGATAGGCTTTATTTTCCTTATTGGGGGTGGATGTATCTCTTTGTCAGGGGCTGCTTTGATTTGTAGGCTTGAGTAGTCACCCCGGAGCTGCTCCAGGTCGAGGTGATGAGGATATGCTCCCCCCGACTGCTGATGTGTGGATCCGACTGCACACAGCACAGACCTGCGCTGCAGCAGAAGCTGCTGGCATGGCAAGGAGCTGGCCACGGATCTGAGCAGTGAATTCACAGAGATGGTTGCTGCCTATTGACAAATGTTTCATGAACAGGAGAGGCCGGATACATCAGTCCATCCATGCACACAGCCACATTTATTTGTCTGTAGTTAGAGGACTAGAGGTGCACTCCTCCCTCTTGTCTGTGAGCCAGACCGTGCCTCATCTCCAACATCTGCAGCCATTTCAGGGCTGTGAGCAGAGAGCTGTTTACAAAACCTCCCTGGAAGTGACCTCAATTATTCACGATAAATTGTAGCAGGAACTCAGAGAGGTGACACTCCACCAAAACGGCCATTCCAAACGTGGCTCCAGAAAGATGCACTTCGTTTGCTTGAAAGGAATCATTTAGCGGAAAGGAGGGGAAAAATAAGGTTGGTGCAGAGAACGCAGGCAGGGAGGGAGCTGAGCTGAGGTTTGTGCAGAGCTGCGGCTGCCGCAGCCCGAGGACGCGATTAGGATATAATCCCCGGACGGCAGCGGCTGCATGGGCGTGGCTGGGATTTTGCTATCGACTGNCCCCTCCACGGCCTCACCCTGCTCTCTGCCTTTTCCCTGCCCCCCGCTGCCACCGCCCTGTGTCTGCAGCCGCCGCCGCTGCCCCACTCCGCACCGCACCGCACCGCACCGCTCCGCTCCGCTCCGCTCCGCGATGTCCTCTGAGCCGGCCCCGGCCGCCGCAGCGCCCCCCGAGCAGATCCCCGAGCCGCCGGCAGCGGCGGGCGGTGGAGAAGCTCCGGAGCACCGGGCGCTGGTGCTAACGGGGGTCGGTGGCTACGAGAAGGGGANTTCGGTGGCTACGAGAAGGTGAAGGTGCAGACGCGGCGGGGCGGCGGGTGCAGACCCGGGGAGCTCTCGGTGCGTGTCCATGCGTGTGGCCTCAACTTCGCCGACGTGATGGCGCGGCAGGGGCTGTACGACCGATTGCCGGCCCTACCTTTCTGCCCCGGGATGGAGTGCGCCGGTACCGTGTGCGCCGTGGGTGAGGAGGTCCGCGACCGGCAGGTGAGCGGTGCCTGGGTCGGGTCGTTGCCGGAGCTGCTGTGCTGTGTTCCCGGGATCTCCCGGCGGTGATGGGCGTGCTTCACACTGTCCCGTGTAGGGCCGCAGGCTTTGATGGATTCTTGGTCTTGCTCTGGCTGCTGTTAGCCCCAAAATCCTGCTCCAAAATCTCGCATGGGTGGCAATCTCTAATATTTTGTCCTCATGGAGGGAAGGGGGTGGGAAGTGGGGAAGCTGGAGGAGGTCCTCTTCCATGGAGACTATTGGCACATATCAATCTTTCTTATCACTGAGTAGGACAAAGGGCTGAAGTATGACTGTGCTGTTTCTGCATGCCTGTGATTCATCTTGGGCTACGTGGATGGGCAAGGAAATGGCTTCAGCTTTTCAAGATGTGTCCAGTGCGTCCCAGGGCATTGAGCTGTGGGTAGCAGCAGGCAGGCTGCTTAGGGCGCTGGGCTTTGTGGCCTGGGAGCCTCTGGCTGCTGAATTTCTAGAAAGTCTCAGAGCAGAGCAGCTGGCTCAGGGTGTCCCAGAGGTTTAGCTCTCAGGGCTATCACAGTTACAGAGCTTTAAGATGATTCTTGAGTGCACAACTAGCAAAACAGTGTCTCCTAAAACCTTGTTTGTTAAGGATAATTCCCTTCCTTCCAGGCAAACATCTCAGTTTATTCAAATGTAAATGTCAAGCCCATAAAACAGGAGCATTTCTGCTGGTTGCCTCTTGTCTGCTCTTTGATATGGCTGCCTAGGGTTTTGCTGGTCCCCTTCCCATTGTACACGGAGCGGATGCTTTTGGGGAAGTTTAGACCTTGAAGCTTTGCCTAAGGCTGGACAAGGTGGATGCTGTTGTTGAAGCAGTGCCCCAAGCCTCCTGCGTGGTGGAAGGGTGATCCTCCTGTGGAGCAGCAGAAATTGTCACAGAGCATAACTTCCCGCTCCTGGGCGGGGAGCTCTGGCCACAGCCTCCACTGTGCTCGTGGGCTGCATGGTCCCATTGTGCCAAGAGCAAGGGCAAGACAATTTGTGCTCATCTTAAGCTGATTTCATGCTTCCTTGTTGTCCATTGAGTTTTAGGTTGGTGATAAGGTGTTGGTACTGGCCAGGTTTGGGCTCTGGCAAGAAGTTGTGAATGTGCCAGCTGAGCAGACATTTCCGATGCCAGAGGGAATGAGCTTCGAGGAGGGAGCTGCTCTCCTCGTCAACTACATCACTGCCTACATGATCCTGTTTGACTTTGGAAACCTGAGACCCAACCAGAGTGTCCTCATCCACATGGCTGCAGGTAAGTTGATTCTTGCTGAGACTTCTGGCCTCAACGTGTGGCTTCTTCATGGGGACATGAGTAAGGCAGCAGAGAGTGGTGCTGGACTAGCGAAGCATCACCTGAGAACCCATTTCCCAGTAGCTGAAGTAGGATCAGTCTTCCCCAGGATGCGCTCAGCCAACTCCAGACAAAGCCTTTGTCCCGAATTCCCATGTTTGCTTCTAAGCCTTTCTCCCTGTTGGTTTTCAGGGGGTGTGGGAACTGCTGCCATCCAGCTGTGCAAGACTGTAGAAAATGTCACCATTTTCGGCACAGCATCTGCTGCCAAACACGATTTGCTCAAGGAGAGTGGCGTTGCTCACCCCATTGACTATAGGACAATGGATTATGCAGAAGAGGTCCGGAAAATCTCTCCCAAAGGTACTGTGTGGTAGAAGACCTCTACACTGGTTCTGTACTTTCATATACACAGACTTCTAGCTGCTCTCAATTCCCTCTAGGTGTTGATATTGTCATGGACCCCCTGGGTGGATCCGACACATCCAAAGCATTTCACCTCTTGAAGCCAATGGGCAAACTCATCACTTACGGTGAGCATGAGCATCATGTCCCAACCTCAGCTTAGTGCTTAGCTGTGAATGGGTGTGAGTGTGCGCTGCTCTGTGCCTGGGTGTGCGGCCATGAGGAAGCATTGTGGTTGCTAGCTGCTGTGTGTGTTGTAGTTCTGTGACTTCTGTGAAGGTTTTGAAGTGCCTGGGTGAGGCACTGAGGGGAGTGAGATTTGTGCCTTGCCCCAAAGGCTGTGGTCACATACTGCAGTGTTCCTCCTTCCCATGGTGAGATCTCGAGTGCCAGTGCCTGCAGGGGAAGCTGGAATGTCTGCACAGAGGAACCCTGGCACAGCTACTTTGTCCAGGCTGACTTAATGCACAGTGCTAATAGAGCCTTGCTTTTTTACTAGAGGATGTGTGGGTGATGAGGTTTGAGGCTGCTGAATACTTCTCTCTCCATTCCGCGGCTCTGAAACACTGCAATTTTGTCCCTGGAGACAAAGCCCTCACACAGCCCCCAGTGGGATTCCAGACACTTACAGCAGAGTGCTGCCTCTGTCCCGGCCACTGCAGTGTGTGGCTTCTCTGGCGAAGGCTGCCTGCAGTGAGGGGCAGTGCTGCTGTCCCACCAGCCCCATGGGCTGTGACCTGTAACCCCCTCTTGTCTCTGCCAGGGCTGCAGCCCAGCTGCACCACTACTGCACTCTTAAGAGAGGAGTTCTCTGGTTTTTTGCAATATATGGGTGCTGATGCTGCAAATCGTGTGCATCTGTGGGCAAAGCAGGCACCTATTTTTGCTGAAGGTTGATTGGGCAGATCCTGGCATAGAATCATAGAATCCTTGAAGTTGGAAGGGACCTTTAAAGGTCATCTGGTCCAACTCGCCCTCAGTGTACAGGGACATCTACAGCTAGATCAGGTTGCTCAGAGCTTGGTCCAGCCTGGCCTTGAATGTCTCCAGGGTCAGGGCTTCTACCACCTCTCTGGGCAACCTGTGCCAGTGCTTCACCACCCTTACTGTAAAAAACTTTTTCCTTTAATCTAACCTGAATTTCCTCTCTTTCAGTTTAAAGCCATTCCCCCTTGTCCTATCCCCACAGACCCTGCTAAAGAGTCTGTCCCCCTCTTTCTTATAGCTCCCCTTTAGATATTGATAGGCAGCTATCAGGTCACCTCTGAGCCTTCTCCAGGCTGAACAGCCCCAGTTCTCTCAGCCTGTCCTCATAGGGGAGGTGTTGCATCCCTGGATCACTTTTGTGGCCTCCTCTGGATGCGCTCCAACAGGTCCATGTCTCTCCTGTGCTGAGGGCTCCACATCTGGACACAGTGCTCCAGGTGAGGTCTCAGCAGCGCAGAGTAGAGGGGTAGGATCACCTTCCTCGAGGCATGATCCATCACTGTGTGCTGTGGGAGCAGCTGCTGCCCTGGCACCACTGGAGCTGCTGTGTGGGGTGCCCACTGCCTCTCTTTGCTGCCCTCACCTCACCTGGAGCTTGTCTTTTTCCTAGGGGTAACAAAGCTGATCACTGGGCAGAAGAAGAACCTCATGGCCATGGCTAAAACCTGGTGGAACCAATTCAGCATCAATGCCATACAGCTCCTACACCATAACAAGGCTGTGTGTGGCTACGACCTTGGAAATATGGATGAAGAAACTGAACTTATCAAAGGTGTTGTAGTCAAGCTGATTAACCTGTACAATCAAGGCAAGATCAAGCCCAAAATAGACTCTATATGGCCCTTTGATCAGGTGAGTTTAAGCTAGCATACAGGCTGACAGAAAGCCCTGCATGATTGATTTTCTTTCTTTTTTTCTGCATGAGGGAGCTCTGGTTCAGCACGAGCACCTTGTTCATGAGGGCTGACCTGCTCTAAGAGCCATCTCTTAAAGGTTTAGTGCCCTCTTTCCTTTTAAGATATTAACGTGGCTAGGCTCTTCTGCTCCAGTGCACGGAGCTGGGCAATGCCAGAGAACATCACTGTGGAATGGGGCAAGTGCTCAGCTGTACAGTGCAGGCAGCCGCCATGGATGGACTGAGTTCTGTACCAGGCTGGGGACAGCCCCAAGCCTGTGCCCTGTAGTCATACCAAAAGACAGCATTATACCAGACACTATGAAGGAAAAAAGACTTTGTCCCAGCTAAAACCAGGACAGTGGCCTCCATGAGAGGAGGAGAGCCAAAGGAGCAAAGCAGAATGGTGGAAGAGAAGCCGCAGCTTTTTCAGCTGCTCTGCTGTGCTCCACATTGTCCAGTCGAAGTCAGTTTATTATATTATTATTTGCTAGGGTAGGGGTTGTTACAGGGGAGCAAAGGACTTGGTAAGGATCAGTTGGTGTTAGTACCTGAGAACTGGTCTGATGCAAATGCTTAGGACCAGCTCTGCAAATGCTTGAGGCCCAGCTCTGTCTAAAGTATATTTGTGCAGAGGCACCTGAAGGCTCAGCTCTTGCCTGGGCTGTAGGGGAGCTGCCTCTTGCATGCCCCTGGGTCTGGGTGGACCAGGGGTGCCCAGGAAGGGCCTGGCTTCACTGTGAGGTGGCTGTGGGTCTCATGAGATTCCCGCTATTTCCAGGTGGCAGATGCCATGAGGCACATGCAAGAGAAGAAGAACGTCGGAAAGGTCATCCTGGTTCCTGAAGCACACAAGGAAGCATCCAAAAAAGCAGAGAATTAAGGAGAGATGTGTGCAGATTGTGAATTCATGGTTTAACTCCCTGCTCTCTTTGGGACCTGGAAATGGACAGATCAGTAGCTTTCATCTTCACCAGTGCAAGAACATTGTGGTTAAAGCTCAGATGAGGTTTGCATGCTCTCACCGTGACTGACCCTTTGCCAGATATGCCTCCTGCCCTAGCTCTCTGTCTTGAAGTCTGATTACTTTGTACATTTTTCTAATTTTTTGCTTCCTTACTAGAGTTCCAAACTAATCTTATTTTTTTCTCTGGCAGCGCAGCTGAAGCTTCCAGTTGGTGATTAACAGCTGCATAGGCTGTCACTGTGAAGATGTAAAATGCTATAGCAAACTACTAAGCATCTCCACAGAAAACCAGCCCATGGCAAAGCGCTCACACTGCCACCTTTGAGAAGCACTTTCAGCAGAAGAATGGGCCAGACTGAGGGTGCTTCTTAAACAGCCAGAGCAACAGTGTGGCTGCCTTAGTTTAATTCCAGCACTGGTGACTCCTCTCTTCACGCTAATTATGCTTTCTTCCCTCTGCTTTCTCAGGCCTGTAACACCAGGGACATAGTAACAGGTCACATTGTCTTTGTGTAACCATCCTGGCATTTTGGACTCTATAGAGTGTTGCACTTAATTTGCAGTCACTTGTCTGTGCAGTGGATAAGTAACCTGACGGGCTGGTCTGGTCTCTGAATACAGAAGTAATTTGATCTTGTTCGTTTTTTGCTTCCGAACTGTAAAGGGAGAGCTAAACTGTGTCTAATTTTTAGAGACCATAAGGACTCAACTGTGTCTCAAATGACTGGAACAATTGATGTTGGCTCTGTGCTTTATTAATGTTGGACTTCAAGTTGGTATTGTTAAGACTAAACTTCACCCTTGTGTTTGTATTTCCAAGGGCTGCAGTGTTGAATCAGACTTCAGCAAGATGGGAACAAATAAGCCCCTGTTGATGCTTGCTTTGTGCTCTGTCCTGTGTGCTGAGGAGACTTTGCGGTTTGGAAAGTAACTTGCAAGAAACAATCCTGCAGGCCTGCTTCAGAGGGCTCCCTGTGCCACACGTCATCTAGTGAAGCTGCCAGTGAAGTACCAGCGTAGGTGGCAAAACGTCCAGCTCTGTCTTAGCATGGGTATCTAGAACAGTTTAGATCAGGCTTTCCGTTCCCTTCTAGTGAGCTCTTACACCAAGCTCTCACCCCTGTAGTAGGGCTTGGTTCTTCTTCCCCTGGAGCTGCAAGTGTTGGGACTCTTCCAGCTCCCTTTCAGCACTGAGGCTTTAGGAGATGCCTGGGGTGTTCCTCCTGGTCCAGAACACAGTTTCTCTTCCTCTTCTTTCTACGTTGCATTTGGAAACAACTGTGCAGACACTCACATGTAGTTCTGTGAGCTCCTTGTGTCCAGGGCCATGCCCCCTTCCTGCTCCCAGCCCTGGGTGACCGTGGTGCTGTTTGTGCATGCTTTTGCAGCTTGAGGCTTTGTTGTGGATTGTAGGTGCTGCACTGCTCTAGGCTCCATTTTGGATTTTAAAAGGTAAACCTGAGGGCACCAAGGAGTGCTGTCTGTTATGGGTGAGCTCGGGCTCTAGGAGCAACGGATGCTTGGCGTCCTGCCTGCCCAGACCCCAAAGAGGGAAGGGGCTTTATGGGCCAGAAGACCCATTTGTGGAGCCCCTTGGCTGCAGGAGAACAAACACTGCCAGAGGGTGGGGGATCCTGGGCAGATTAAGCATGTGATTTCTTCCTCTGCCAGCTGTATCTGTGCTCATAGCTATCAGTGCAGCTTGAATTTCAGGTGCTTAGTTCTGGTGCCTATTAAAATGCATAGGCAGAGACTCCAGGGGACTTGCTCTGTCAAGCTTTAAAACAACCCCATTACCTATGGCCTTAGAGAAGGGCTGGAGTTCAGGCACAGACCCCTGTTGTTCCCTCTCTTGCACATATGTGAACTCCACCAACATGGTCACATGAAATTCAGAAGCACAACTTCTAACATTTCTGAATCTAAAATCTTGCTGCTTCTCCTTTCAACCTGACCCTGCCATGCTAATTTAGATTAAATCCAACAGTGTCTGATGCTGCTTTACCAGGTCTGACAACAGAACGGCTGTCTAAATCACTGCAATGGGAAGTCTGGACCGGTTCCTTCGTGAAACCTGACTTCACCTTGATGAAAGAGCAGCATGCTTAAATAGCACACAACACTGCAAAGCTTCAGGTTCTGCAGTTGTAAAAGGGAAAGCTATCAAATTGTTTTATCATAACATAGTACTTTCTTTTTTTTTTTTTTTTTTTTTTTCTCTCAGCCAAGAGCATGCTCAGTGCCTTACTTGCATGGCCTTGGATTAAGTAGCATAGCAAGGCTTTCACGGTCCAGGCCCTCCTGATGGAATGTGAAGGAGGAGAGTGGGAGTTTAGCAGCTTGCTGTAGAACCCCTCTGCCTTGCTGCCTTGTGATGCACCACAGAACAGTGTCTCAGTGCCTTCTTCTGCGTGCCTGTAAGGACTAGGAAGTCACTGGAGCCTTTTCAGTTCTTGGCCTCTCAGAGTATTGTCAAAAACATTACGATTCTTTCTCTGTTTTTGTGAACACCAGTATCGCAGTTTGACTTAGTGTGAATATGATGCTCCTTTTGCATGTGTCACAGGCTGTGTAGGGCTCTCCTGGACATCTGTGCTCCTGCTAACTGCTATAAAGCACATCTTTCCCCCAGGGTGAATGTTCAGCTTGAGTTGGTCCTCAGGCAAAGCTTTGTCAGCTGGCCCTGCCTTGGCTCCCTGGGAACAATCGGGGCTCGCTATGCTCTCAGGGGAGCTGCTGATGTATTTGCTACCTGCAAATTCCTGAAGGTCTTATCAAGGTGTGAGTACTAAGCAACTGCTACTGTTTTACATTCCTCAGTATCAACAGTGTTTTCTATAGACAGGCCAAGGTTAATGATCTGTTCTAGTTTTGTTTTAGTAGTCTTTATTTTTGCTTTTTCTAATAGATAAGCATTTCATGGACCAATAACCTATGTAAAACAACTTCAAGTGTCTTAATGCATTAAAGTTAACCAGCAGGTTTGTACACTAAGGACCAAAGCAAAAAAAAAAAAAAAAAAAACCCAAACAAAAAATTGTTCTATTCAATGTTGCTTAACTGTTTAGGGCAACAGTCATACTATCAAGGAAATGGGAGATTCCTGTGCTTAAATTGTGTGTGCCATTACTGCAATCAGAAGTGCAATTCAGTGTTTGTTTACCAATTGTCTGACCCAAAGGCTGTGCCATAAGGATAGGAGTCCAGGTGAAAAACGTGAGTAATGAGTAGGTAAGTGTAGGACAGGCTCCTCAGCCTCTTCTGCCTCCTGCCAGTCCAAGTGCTACTCCAGCATCATTGCTGTAGTCACCTTTCTGGACTGATAGTTCTGGCCTTAGGCAAAATGCAACTCCTTTGCTATCACCAGGCAACTTTTGTCACCTTACTGACTCTTCAGATTCTCTCTAGCTCATTTATGTTGCATGCTAAGTGCAGGAAGAGGAAGGAAAGCAGCCTCAGCTTGCTCAGAGGAACATGACTCTGAGGTGCTTTGGGCTGGGGAAGAGGAGTTTAGCTGTCTATTTCATTTTTGTGACCTGTATTGAACCAAAATTGAGTGACCAGTGAGGAGAAAGAGGCAGTGTGAGCCTCAGGCTTTAATCAATGCAGGCTGCTGGCCCCTCACAGCTGCTATCATAAGCGTAAAGCCACTATTGTTACATAATGAAGTCTCTTCTGTGTGAAGCCCTGGTGATGGCAAAGTGACTGGCAAGTAGTACATGAGCGTGGTGTGAAATGCATTAGACTCTGAGCCTCTTACAACATATGGTCTGATCTGTACTGTCTGAGTTGTGTTGATTTGCAGGTATGTGATATGAGTGTGTCCACCCTACAGACACTTGGAAATTTTTCTGTTTAAAAAAATATATTCTGCTTTTGTAATCAAGTTGGACAGAAAGCAAGTGTGCCAATGCTGTTTACATGACTATGATGTGTAATGCTCCTCTAATGTTTCCATATGCCTTCTGTGTTTAAAATGTTAATTAAAGCATAACAAAACCCTAAGTGGCATGCTGCTCAATCTTCTGGCAGAACAAACCCTCTGCTCAGCCTCAGGAACACTTGTATTGCATTCTAGAGGCAGTCAGTGAGAGAATGCATTCGGTTTACACATTCCAACAGCTCTCCAAGGCTGAAAAGCTGCCTCTGCTCTCAAGGACAACGGTTAAGCGCCATCTTGAGTGTCACATCACTCTTGCAATGCCCTGTTGTGGAGGGCAGCTATAGTGTTTGTTTGCAAAGCACTTAGCTGGTTTCTGTGCTGTAGTCTGCACTGGGGTGTCCCTGTAGACAGCTGAGACTGAAATGGGCTTCCAGAGTGACAATAAGACCAAGTGTGAACAACCACTACTAAAAATGCGGGGATAAATATTGTTTATTTGCAATTTTCCAACTGGATACAGTCTGCGCCTCTATATTCTCATGGGCAGCAGCTGTCTAAGGAGCTGAAACATGTTGCTGCTTTCTCCAAGAAAGCATAAAGCTTCCTGCTGTCCCCAGAGCAGGCGCTGGGGAGGAGCTGCTGCTTATGGCTGTCAGCTTGAGGACTGAAATGTCTACGTTAACATCTGAAATTCATGATAGCACTGCTCTGGCACAGGCTCTGGAGGTGGCTGAGTTGGAGCTCTGCCTGTAATGCCTGGAGGGGGAATAGACTTCCAGAAGTCTGGGGCCAGGCTACGAGCAGGCTCCTGCCCAGGTTTGGTTCATTGGTACCCTGCGGAAAATCATGCCAGGGCTCAGCCTGGATGTGGTGCTGAAACAAGCTGTTACTTAATTGGCTGGTAAAGATCAGCAACCAGCAGGAGCTGGAGTTGTGGGAAAGCTCAGCTCCAGCCTGAGAGTCTGGGAGAGGGAGGGGGTGGCATAACTAACATGCAGGATGCAATGAGCTCCTTAAACAAGCGCCTGCTTTTTCCTGAGCTGTGTCGAGCTGTAGTTTTGTCAGCTGGGAAGGAAGGTGAAGCAAAGGCGGCAAGGGATGCAGCTGCTCAGGCGGAGAGTCTCAGTCGATGCCCAGTTTCTTCAGTACTGTACAAACCTCATGGAGATACTGGGCATCTGGATAACCGTTCCTGTGGGGCAGAGAAGGAAGTGGTGTAAAACTTGCTGATAGTGCTAAAAACCACCGAGGGGAGCAGCAGTTTATTTCTGCCCTATCCCTTCACCAGGAAGGCAGGGGGGATGAAGGTGGAAGTCCTGCTCCCTGGGAGCTGTAAGGAGCTGCTGCTGCCTGCAGTCACAGCTCGCGCTCAGAGCTGACTGCAGAGAGCTGTCATGGGAAAAGCCAGGAAAGTTTTAAGTGAAGAGGGATCAGAATTCTTGGCTATGGTGCAGGGGGAGGGGTTTATGGGTATGGGGTGAGTAAAGGTTTTATCCCATCCGGAACGTGCCATGGCTGGTCTGCCACATCTCAGCTGCCCTGGGAAAGGAACAAAGGCAGGCAACAACTGTCACTGTGGGAACATGGAGGAGCACCCATTTCAAGGTCTGTTGAACTGGGGCCAATGTTTCTCCTTCTCCAATTGCTAAGGAAAACCTGAAGGCTTGGTACAAACTGGGCCATACCTGGCTTTGCCTCCATGCCAGGAGGTTTTGTGTGGGATAAGGCCCCATGTCACTCTTTCTTCTCCATTGCAGGACTTGACGTTGAATGTCAGCCCTTGCTCAAACGCTTTCTTCAGCAGAATTGCTGTCTTTTGTCCTTCCTTGTTGTCAGGCAGGAAGGCTAAAAAATAGCCTCCTTTATAAGGCCGTCCTGGATGGGGATGACCAACCTTAGAACAAGAAGAAAGCACTTTAAACAAGAACCTGAGTGCAGAACCTCAGTTCTAGCTTCTGAGGTTCTGTCCAGCTTGAAAACACACACATGGCTGTGGTCCCCATGGACTGCCAGCTGCTTTGAACTAACACTGGAGTTCACACTCTTTTCAAAAGCAGCAAGCAGCTCCCGAACCTTGTGCGGAGTGTTTTTCCATGGGGTAAAACCTCTGCAGCTTTGCAGGTGGGGCATGGAGCTGTACCTGCTCTCCTTGACCCACACCTCCCCTGTTTCCCATAGCCCCAGTCACACTCTCAGAACCCACTGCACAGCTTGCGGCAGGGCAGGCAGCCTCCTGTGGTGGGGTACCTACCCCTTGAATGCCATCAGGGATGGTGTAGGTAATTTGGAGTGTCAGGTCTCGGTAGTAGCCAGGCAAGCTCTGAGACAAGGAGGAGATCTTGAAAGTCCCTGAGATCTTGCAGCCTCGGGCAACCAAGGAGGAACTGCAGCAAGCTGGCTGATCTGTTCCAAAACACGTCCTGCACAAGGCATGACCACAGGGGGCCTGGCATGTCACACATGAGTCCTGGCAAGCATCACATCGGCCCAGAGGAGTCTTGCAGCTTTTCTGTTCAAGGCTGGGGACTCCTGTCTGCTGTGCTGGCAGGTCAGGCTCCACTTGAATACCGCTCCCAGCAGAACAACTACTTTCCTGGCCCCTGGGCTCTGCTGCAGGTGACTGTTCAGCTGCAGCTGGGGGTGACTCAGGAGCCATAACCTTGTACAGCCAGGCGGGCAAGGACTGAAGAGCACTATCGGCTGTGGGGACTGGAGACAGCAGCTGTCCCATGGTATCACTGTGGCCTCCTCTGCTCTTGTCTTTTGCAAACTGGAATCTGTCTGGCAAAACCTGCTTTAGCCGTGCAATGTCAGTTTCCCTCAGTGTCAGTTTGGTCTTCAGCTGTTCCTTGGACTCCTTCAGAAGAGTGGGACTTGGGTTGTCCACTGTGCTAGGGCTGAGGACGCTTCCTCCCTGCACAGCCCCAGGATCAACAGGGTCATTGGCCTCCTGCTGTCCTAACGCTTGCGGGAACCTCCAAAGACTGGGGGACCTCTTTTCTTCAGCCTCTAGCAGCTGGAAACCCCTGAGTACCTCTGGGTGCTCTTTATTGCTAATATCCAGGTGCTGCAGACCCATCTGCAGGGACTCCAGGCTGTTGTGAAGGGCTGTATCCAGCATGGTGTGGCTTCTGCTTGGCTGGACAGCACTCGGGTGCCCTGTACTCAAAGCTCTCTCTGGTCCTGGAGACAAAGATGAAGACTTCATGGCATGGAGCTTCCTGGACGAAAACACCCGGAAGGCCTCAGTCACTCCTGGCAGCATCTCCTTGGGGCAGGCAAGACAGAGCTTGTACTTGTCTTTGCTGAGCCCAACCTGGAGTGAATTTTCTCGCAAGAGGCTGCACAGTTCACACAAGGCATCATCATCTGGCCCATCTATAGCAAGCTCTGAGTAGCTCATATTCTGACACACAAGGTCAGGACACTTTTGCACAAGATTTTCCACCCTCCATTTAGCCTGGAGAAGCTTGATTCTGTCTGCTGCCTGCAATGTCAGCACAGTGCAGTCCCCAGTGGAACGCTCTGATATCTGCACACCTCCAGCCCTGCACCATTCATCAACAGCAGAGCAGCAGGCATTCTTCAGGTAAGACCACTGCAGTGAGTCCAGGCTCATTTCTTCACTCACCCTATTGTCTCCACAGGCTGATCTGTCTGGGGGCTTGTTACTTTCCTTTGATTTTGGCAGAGAAAAGCTGTTCGAGCGTCGCAGCACAGGCCTGGATTCAGAGGGTTTGGAGTTTAAAGCAGAAGAGGTCTTTGACGTGTCAAAAAGGCTCAGAGACTGAAAGGTACGAGACATGCCAACAAGGGAATGGTGTTTGGTGGGATCTGTGCTTTTTGAGTCCAGAGGATGCCGTAAATTGCTGTATTCTTTGCTCCCAAAGGGAGACGGACTCTTTTGTCTTGCAAGGCTAGCACCTTTCACATGGTCCCATTCTTTGGGGTTCTGCTGAGACTCTGCTGCTGACTCCAAAACCACATCCACCGTAGAGACACGAGGCTGGTACTGCTGCGTCAGTGCTGTTGGGTCACTGGGACCCAGAGCATGTGTCTCTGATAAATGCTTTCCAGAAAGCTGCACCTGCTCCACCAGAGGAGAGTCCTGACTTGCCAAGAGGCACTGGCCAGCCTGAGACCCGCCAGTTTTCAGGGCACTGAAGTTGGCAGCCAACTTGTGCTCAGCTTTCAGCTCCAGCCTGCCTGGGCTCAGCTTTCGAGGCAAGGTGTCCACATGAGCTTTGGGCTTCTGCAGTGCAGCCTCTGTGGCATCGGAGGTTGCTGGATGTGAAGGTAGGGAACTACTGAGCGTGTCAGCCATCTGTGGGGCACTACTTCTGGTGCTGAAATGCTGAATGCACTGTTTGGCCTGGGAGACATCAACAAGGTTTCCAATAAGGTAAAGCTGCTTCCCATCCTCATGGCAAAGCACCTGGGGATACAGCTCCTGCAGCTCCTGTGTCAGAGCCCCAAGTGCCTGGCTGCGCAGTCCTCCCTTGGAGATCTTCTCCTTGCGCAAGCTCACTTCCAGCTTCTGGCAGAGGTGCTGTAGGGCCAAGCGGGCCTGTTGCAAGGTGTCCATGGCCCCAGATGTACCTGGAGATGGTTGCAGGTACAGTATGGTGATGTCATCACTGCTAATATCCACCACATCCACATGATGCTGGCATAGTATACCTTGGTACTCAGCAGCACAGAATCTCTTTATGTACAAGTAAATGTCTGAGTCCATCACCAGGGAAAAGTCCTCCAGCTGTTCCACAGACTCCTCAACCACTGGGCTTCGAGGTGATGGGCCATCGGCTGCCTCTTCACACACCTGGCCCAAGCACAGCAGCTTTGCTGCCTTCAATGCTGACTCAGCAGAGTCAGGCACTTGCTGGTGATTATGTATGCTGGTGTCTTTGGCCACACAGCTAGATCCTGAAGGCAGGCTCTCTCCAGCTGGTTGGCTCCTGAGGTTCAGGCTGGCCAGCAGGTCTCTGCTGAAGGCCTGCAACTCAGTGAATGGTCCCTTGACTCTGCAATGTGTGCTCTTGTAGTCAAAGTCAAACTGCACACTGCTGTAGCCTTTCTGCAAGTTCTTCAGGAGGGTTTCACCAGCAGGAAGCTTGCCATAGTCAACTGTCATGCAAACACGTGCAAAAATCTGCAGGTAGAGACCAAGGGAGTGAAAAAGCAAGGACCAAAAATAACCCTCTTCCAAGGCACAGGAGGAGGCAAATGCACCCGACTCTTGCCACAGCTCCTGTGTTACCATGACAGAAAAGCGTCCTGCTTTTAGGATGCTCAGTGGGAGCATAACACAGGCAGGACTTAAAGACCCAGCCAGCCCAAGCGACTCTTTGGACCTTGTACCCACAGTCAAAGGCTTTGTGCAAACAGGGAATGCAAAGGGCAAACTGCAGAGATGCAGACCCACTTCCACAAGCTGGGAGCTCTGCAAATAGCCCAGAACCAAGAAACCCACTCTCCTTTCTGCATCTAAAATGCAGTTGCTCTCTTTGCTCTTCTTGTGCTCCTTCCTGCACCACAGGCTTGCAGAGAGGTCTCCAATGCCAGGCTAACTGCCATACCCTCACTTTCAGTGCTCATATGTGAAGACATGACATGTTGAAGAAGATACAAGTAAGAAATCTCCAGCGCCTCCTAGACACCAGCACATCTGTCTCCTAAGCTCTCCCAAGAGGAAGAATGGAAAAATACACTGTGCATGTCCGGCTAATGACACAGTGCCAGTTAATTGCAGAGCCAAGGCATTAACAGAATCCCCTGTGTGCTAACAGATGGACCAGGAAAAAGCACCCTCTCCCTCCAGTCTGATTACTCTTCCTTGCTTTGACAGTCACAAATACCAAATGACTGAGTGCAAAGTCTGCTTAGCTGTCACCATATTATTAGCATGGAAAAAAAAATCCTCATTTGAATATGAATAAAAATGAAACCTAATTAAAATTAAAGAAGGGAGCAAGCTCTCCCTTCCTCAGCATGTCTCCCAGGCACAAAGCCTGTCTGGGAGCCAGCTGGGGCTGTCGCAGCAACGTGCAGTGCCCATGTGGTCAGGAGCTGTCTGCTCCTCTCTACCTCATCAGGGCTCAGCTTCACCACATGCGCTGTCACCTCCAGGGGATATTTCTTCCCTCCGATCCACAGCACGTGATTTTTCACCTTCAGGATCCTCTGGGCCACTGTGTGGGGAAAAAACAACAGGCACCAACATTACGCCGGCCTTGTGCTGGGGAGCAGCAGTCCCCTATGAGCAGGACAAGGGCAGGGGAGGGTGGGGCCATGTGCTTGGGCAGACCCCCAAGGCCCAGCCACTACCTGCCAGTGCCTCAAAGGTGATGAGGGCGGAGGCCGGGGTCCCGGGCAGCACCTGCACGTCAGTGATCTCCCCACCGCCGTTGCGGGAGCGCAGGAAGTGGATAGTGAGCTTGTCAGCCACCCTGTCGGGGGGCAGGTTGGTGGGGATGCCCCACACCTGCACCGTGCAGCCAGCCATGCCTGTGGGGAGAGGGCAGCAGGCAGCAGGCTGGGCTAGGCCCAGCACGGTGCCGGGAGCCAAGACACAAGCAGTGGCCAACTCCGCGGGCCCGGGCGGGCCTCACTGCTCCCACCGGGCCGGGCCGCCCCACACCGGGCCCGTTTCCCCGCTGCTCCAGGCACCGGTGCCGGCCCCGCCCGNCCCCCCCGGCTCGGTGCGGCGAAACAGCTCGGGCCGGCCTGGCGCGGCCTCGCTTCACCTAGTCTAGGCCCAGCCCTGCGGGGTGGGGCCTCCCGTTGTGCCCATGCCCAGGCTGGGACAAGGCTGTCCCCGGGACTCTTCCAACACGCATGGTCCCGGCCCCGGCCCAAGCTGTCCCCAGCACGACAGACACAGAGCTCTCTGCAGGCTCTTTAATTCACACATTTAATTCCTGACGAGCAGCAGCTGCACAGAGCCAGGCTGTACCAGAGCTGGTCAGGGCTGGCCCACGTCCTCCCTGAACACGGCCACTGCCCGTCGCCCTGCTGGGACGTAGCCAAGGGCGTCCACCTCTCCCCCACCATGGCTATCCTTCTGGAAGTGGATCTCCAGTGCATCCCTCATGGGCTCCTCAGCCAGCACATCTGGGATCCCTGAGAGCAGCACGGTCCTGGCGCAGCGGGAAGGCTGCAGCTGGGCAGAGCAGAAGAGTGAGCTGCAGCCCCCATGCTGCATGTCCAGGATGGATGCAGGATCCCCCCATGGGGCGACGGGGGGACCAGGAATGTACCCCTCAAGCTACTCAGCACTGTGAGTAGCAGAGCTCCAGGAGCTCCCAGCCAGCACTGGTTCTCCTGGGTCTGGCAGGTGCTACTATGCACCAGGGTACCTGCCCTTACCTGCATGTTGGTGATGTCTCCACTCATGTGGGGTGATATTTTGAGCTCATATTTTGTTTTCCCAATAGGCACCTGGATGTGTCCTCTAGAGATTAGCTGCTCGGCCACTGCAGATAGAGAGGAAAGCCCTGAACTCCCAGGCCCCTATTAAACTCCTGGTTATGCTTCTGGCACGGACACCAGCACCGCTCAGCTCCAGCTCAGTCTCCCATTCCTATTCCCCACAGCTATAGGAGAAAACCAGTGGCCTCCAGAGCTGGTTGGGCTGCTCCCCTCCTGCCAGCAGCCTTGAGCTCAGTGTGCCCCACACACCTCCGTCATGTGCGAAGGTCAGCACCACCTGGCAACAGTCCTTCAGGAACTCCCTGCTCTCCACCTCGCTGCCTCCATTCTTTGTTTTGCTGAAGAAGAGCTCCAGCTTGTCCAGCAGGATGTCCTCAGGGATGCCCAGGCTGGGCAAGCCAGACACCAGGATACTCTTACTGCTCCGAGTGAGCCCGATCTGTGGGTGGCACAGGCCAGTCACTGCTGCAGCAGCTCAGAGCTACAGCACCACCTCTGCTGGGCTGAGCTGGTACCAGAGATCCAGCCCAGGCAGTAGTGGAGCAGGACACGGCTGCAGGCCCTTGCAACGTACCTCCAGGTCAGATGGCAGCAGCACGTCCACTGGACCTGCCTGCACTCGCACTCGGCACCGGTCAAGCTCTTCCAGGTCCTCCCCGTTGCTCAGCTCCACCGTATGCTCCTTCACCTCGATCACTCTCTGGGCCACTGCAAAAAGGAAAAGCTCTCAGCCCAGGAGATCAGCAGGACAGGGCATGGGGCAGCGAAAGCTTTTGAAAAGGGGCATAGTCCTGCACAACACTGGCTTGGCCAGAACAGGCACTACTTGCGAATGTTGTGGCCATGGCACTGCTGCCAGTGAGGGGATGCTGGGCAAGCCCCAAGGACACGGATGCTTGCCCACAGCAGCACTCTTTTCACTCTTACCCTCTGCCTTCTCAAAGGTGATGAGAGCTGAGCCCCCCAGCAGAGGGTATCGGATCAGCGGAGCGAGCATCAACTTGTTCGTGTCCTCCTTATCTGTCATAAGTCCCTTAAACACCAGTTTCCTCTCTGGCAAGGCAGGCAGCATCTAGGTTAGAGAATACAGCAGCTGGAGGAGCCTGCATTCTGCACAGGGCCTGTCCTTGCCAATCCACAGATGAGGAAACAAGCTCATGGCTCAGACCAAACAGCTGGCAAGCCTTAGAGGAGTGTCTCTTATGGTCTGGCTGCACCCAGAGCCCCAAAACCACTGCTTTTGGCCCTGGCAGAGAAGCCCCAGATTGGAAGGGGCTGGACCCATCATCACACAGTGCCCAGCTGCCTTAACCAGCAGCCTTCTTCAGCATGGCTCACATTCCTTGCCAGCAGGCACGAGTGCTTACAAATGCTTTGTTACCATATTTGGATCCTCCCAGAGGATCCTTTTCCTCATTTCTTCCAATTGCTTTTCCAACATCTGCTTCTCCCGCATCAGTCTGGTCTTCTCATCCTGTGCTAAAGAGATTTCTACCTGGAAGGAAAGAAACAGGGAGCAGTAGGCGAACCAACACAATGCGCAGGGCTACAGCTGCTTTCTGATCTAATAGCTCCAACCACACCATTCTGCTTGCCTGCCACACCTCGTGGCATTGCAGCCCTCCACCATAGCTTGAGCTCACTTCCCAGTGCAGGCTTCACGTGCTGCTCCAGGAAACCACTGCTGCATCACAGCAGTCATCTCAGAGCAGCAAGCTGAGCAATGCAGCCCAACCACACACTGCCACCTTTCCAAGCCTAAGACGACTCCTCATAGCACCCACCTGGTGCGATAGCTCTTCGTCATTTGGAGGCTTTTGCTCCTCAAGATTTTTCTGAAGAAATTCTCTCTCTTCCTTCACCTGTTGTATCTTTTGCTCTACAGCTTCCTTGTCTTTTTGTAGCACCATGTTGTCTTGCTCCAGAGCGCTGCAAAGCTCCTGTGAGAGGAACCATTAGACACTGCGTGTCCAACCCCAGCACATGCTCGTCTCCTCATGCGCAGCCCCAGAGCCCCGTCCTAGCACTCCACGCATGTGAGTACCCCCTCTCCACCACTCCTGGCTTGGGCCAAACAGTTTGGCACTGCACTGTATGAGGAAAAATGAGAAAGTCAAGAAATCTGCTGGCATCTTAGTGCAGAGACCTTGCAAAGAAACAGGGTGACGTGAAAAGTTGCTACCAAAGAGCTGTGAGCATTTGGCGTTCCCTGGGGCCTGCGGCAGGCCAGGTGCCATGGACCCAGGGGAACACAGCTCCAGCCCAGGAAGGTGTGGGGTTTCTGGGCCGGCTGCAATGGAGGCATCAGGGACCGGGACCTGCCCCGATTCATCTCTCAGGGACACAGCCGGGGTTGGACGCACCTTGTAGCGCTCGATCTCCCGCCGGGTTCGCTCGGGACTCATCTCCATGCTGCAGTCCTCCCGGCGCTGGGGGCTGGCCAGCCGCTCGAAAGAGTCCTGAGGAGCGACGGGTCAGAGCCGCGGCCTCCGAGCCCCGGCCCCGCCTCTCCCCAGCCACCCTCTGGGCTCGGCCCGTCCGAGAGCCCCGCATAGAGCCGTCACCTCCTCCGAGTCCATGACGGCGGCTCCAGCAGAGGGGAGGGAGTGCGAAGGGCGGCGGCGCGGCTGGACGCAGCGGCAGCCCTGGAACACCAGCCTGGGTACGCGGCTCCTCCCGACCCGGCGCTTTCTGTTTCGCTTCCGCGGCCCGGCCCCGCCCCGCGCCCGGTGCTCACCGCGCGAAGCCCCGTCCCGCGCAAGCCCAGCCCGGGCGGCCGGCAGGTGGGGCCAAGCCGAGTAACCGAGCTTTTAACTCAGTTCCCAGAGAAACGACTACATCTGGACGGGGGTGCAGCACTGCCTTGCCATAAACAGCATATGAAGGTAACAAATAAACGTAGCATCATCATGGCACCGGCTCAGCCACTTCAATTCTCAATCAGTTAACTGGAATTACCAGTTCCTCTTCCCTCTCCCATCCACGTTCGCTCACAGGGACTACCCAAGTTCTGGAAGCAAGACATTTCCAATACTGACTGAAACAACATAAATCACACTTCAGCAGCAGAAAGGGGAAAAGGCTGTTTCCTACTGCCCAACAGGCAGGCAGACACAGCTCAGTTCACCCACACTTCAGGTCCTGTAACTCTCCAGATTTCTCAGAAGCTTGCCTGCTTTCCAACTGCTTTTCCAGCTGTTTTATAGACACACAAAGCCAATCTATACCACAAAGAAAGAGACCTACCACCATATTATACAACAAAACAAGATGTTTTTTTTAAATCAACATTTATTGATACAGCCTTATTATTTAGAATCGTAGCTTCTGGAAGAACCACTTATTCTTGCCCGTCTTGTATCTGAAAGAAGAACACACATTTTAGAGTCCACTTCATACCAACAAGCAACAGCATAAAACATCAGTCCATCCCTGTCTTCCTGCACAGGTAAAACACAGCACTCTGTTTACCCACAGGTAGTTCACTTGGTTCTTCACCCCAGCTTGCCCATGGAAGAGTCCCCATGGCAGTAACAGCTTGCAGATTTTCCTCATTAAGTCATCTCATATGGGACAGCTCAACACTGCAGCAGTTTCCACACAGAGCAGCTTCACCATATGTTTTATTTAGAATGCACTCAGTTTAACTTAGGCAGTACTTTTCTAAGTTTACGTGCAGAGAGGATATGCATTGTGTATGTGCTTTAAAACACCCAGCTGCCTGGACTGTCAGCAGGACACCTCTGCTTCCTGCTGCACAGCTCCTTGCATGGAAGGCATTTCTGAAGCAAGCACTGAAACGAAGACTTGTCAATCTGAACAACTTCTTGGTAAAGTACCAGCACTGCCCTGTCACACTAAGCCCAGTGACACATACCTGGTGGACACAGGGTGGTAAGACACCATGGCATGACCATGTCACCTGAAGTGCCCCACTTGTGGCATGAGGCAGCAGCAGCATAAATGTCAACATGAGCACACTGCTGTTCACAAACCGTTCCCTATCTCAGGGAAATGTACAAACCCAACCTACAAAGGCCTAACTCGTTGTGTGAACAAGCACAGCAAGTGAGAAGTAGTCTGCTCCAAAAACATACTGAAGCAACCTGGGATTTGACCAGGGTTGTAGCATAATCATACCAAGTGCTCCAGCAAGTGGTGACATTGCCAAGATGATTCGATTCCAACTCACCTCTCTTCAAACTTCACCTTAGCTTCACGCCTCGCTTTGCGTTTCAGAGCAGGGTCCCTGAACACATCCTTATTGACAACGGTTTTGTCCAGGGGAATATCAACTGAATAGCTGAAAAAGAGAGCAGCAAGGTGTAAGACAGTCACTGCATCTGGCATACAGTCAAGTGTACATACTAGTACCAGGTTAAAGAAACACAGCACTTAAACCATCTAATTCCAGAAATCACCAAACCACTGAAGCATACAAAGACATTTAATTTGGTACATAAAGGAAAAAGGTTCACTTGTGACAACAGGCAAGCAACTCTGTACAGCATTTTGCATTTGGTAGCTTATAACAGCAGCAGCTGCAACCAGACAAAAAACATTGCTGGGCCGTAACAGCTGCCACAAACACCACACTCTCATGACTGCTTCAAAGGTTCATCCACTGACATTCCACCATCAACTGCAAGTAAACTGAACGTGGCTGACGCTAAGAGCTAGCTGGGTTATTTCAGCAGTTTGCTCATACTTCACATCAGCTTTGCAAGCCCCAAGTTACTGTTCTCACAGCGTGTGCCCTGCATCCACTCAGCCACGCACTGGAGAACCACGTGCTCTCCACCATTTCCCAAAGAGAACGTGCAAGGAATTACAATGCGTTTTCTTTGGTGTTGCCTCCAGTCCTGCTGAGGGACCACACTCACCGGGTGGGCATCAGGTGGTTGTAGTTGTACACTTTCACAAAAGATTTGATTTTCGATCTCTTTGCGATCTTCTTTTTGCCCATGCCTGCTGTCACCTTCCGCGGGTAGCGGTCAATGCCGGCCACCAGGGCGTGGCTGTAGGGCCGGTCGGACGTGCCGTCATCGATGTTCTGCAACACATCCACACCGCGCTGGGCTCCACAATCGCCGCTACCGCCCGGAGCCGCGCAGCGGCCACCTCTGGAGACGCCGCTTCAGGGCGGCAGCTCTCCTGGAGGGGCGGGGGAAGCGCCGGGGCCGCCCGGCAGGAGCCCTGCACTCACCTTCACGATGACGGCCTTGCGCCCCGAGTAGCGGCCAGCGAGCACCAGCACCACCTTCCCCGGCTTCATGAACTTGCCCATCTCTGCGGACACAGCGCGCGGCGGTCAGCGCTGCGCTCCAGCCGTAACCAGCCCGGCCCCTCCCCGCGGATGGTGGCGGATCCCCCGCCAGGCCCTAACTCACCCACACCCACTGCGATGGCGCCACGGCGGAAAAGGAAGCGGCAGTCGCTTCGCCGACCTTTCACCCTGCGACACACGCCACTTCCGCCTCATCCGCTAAGGGCGGGCCACACATGCGCAAGCTGATTCCACAGTTGTCAGGCAACACGCGGCAGCCGCCAGCCCGCTCCCTCCCGCACCGCCCCGGTTGCCCCAGCAAAGCAGAGCCCGGGGCCGGCAGCGCCGATAGTGCAACGCAGACGGCGAGGCAGTGCTTTTCTCACCATTTCATTTCAGGATCGGTTGCAGCAGCACAGTCTGCACCCAGCAGAGGTGCTGCTGTTACAGCAGACACCGGAGTCCTAGTTCCATCAGGAATTGCAGATAAATTAAACGGATTATAAATATTACGAAGCCAAGTGAGCTATCACACTTGCATCACAAAGGCTAATATAACCAACACAAATTAAAACACAGTAACCAGAAACGGATTTTCCCCACACATACACTCACTAAAGCAATTTAATACAACTGCTATGCACCATACCGCTCTCATCTCTGCACAAAAGTTTCAGAAAAGGAGCTCTTTTGCACAAAGCAACCTGGATGTCAGCACCCTCAGCAGCCTGAAAGCCATTGCTGGTTCTACGCCACTCAGTGCAGGAGGGGCAGAGGCCCTGTGCCTCAGCAGGATGTGCCCCCAGTTCTCATACATTCACACTGGGGAAAGCAAATCCCTGATTCCTGCACAGCCATATCAGGCCTAAGCAGCCAAAATCCTGCTGCCAGGCAGCTGTCAGACTGCCGCACTCTTTGTGAGTGTCTCACAGTGGCATCACTCAGACCACAAATTTTGAAACAACTGTGCAGATGCAGCACAGCAGCTGAGGTGAGTTCTAAGGGACTTATCCCACGGACAGGTTTTGTGGTGGGGCCCCTGCTGCACCCATCCAGCATCTGGCACGGCACATGCATTAGCATCTGCTCACCAGTTTTGCTATTCAGAGCTGCTTAAGAAGGGCAGGGTGAGGTGCTATACTGACCCAGCCACCAGCATCAAGATCTCCCTGAAAGCAAATATCAATGTCAAAGGGCCAAACTTAGTCCAAAAAAAAAGAAAAGAAAACAGGCCCAGGCTTCTGGAGCCCAACAGCTGCCTACTTGTGGAAAGTGGATGATCTACAATAAAAAATACATCAAAAAGCATCTTTGATGTTTTTCAGCTGCCGGACAGCCAGGTCAACTGGGAGGTTGAACTTCAAGTTGCTCAGGCGACTGAGGATGTTAAGTCCACTCTCAAAGCCCGTGTTTGCCATGTAGCTCCATGGGTAGTAGTGAGACTGCACCAGAGCTCCAGACTTGCAGATCAGATTTACCCAGGAGACCAAGCGCTGCTCATTTAGTGCCATACACACCAGAGCTTTCAGTTCAGAGTCTGCACTGCGCTTGAAGGGGTCATGCTCAGCGAGGACAGTGTGAATTGCTGTCAGCAGGCTTTGTTTGGGTGTGATGGCGACTCCTCTTGTCACAGGCAAGGCAAAGGACTGGGAAAGCTTGCGAGCTGGGGACTCCACAAAGGCTTGTCCATTTTTAGTGTTGTAATACTTCACAAAGAGTTCCCAGGGGTGCATGGTCTGCGGCGAGGAGGTAAACGCAGGAATCAAGCATGCGATGGGTGCCAACACCAGGCTCATCCCTTGAGAAGAGGCATAGAGGCCGTGAGCCATCAGGTCTCGTAGAGCAATGGTCAGCTCCTTTCGCACGGCCAAAGTCAGCTCATCTCTCCCTCCTAATGGAACATCCTGTAGATCAGAAGAACTGATAACATGGTCGTCCTGCTGGTGTTTCATAGCCAGCTGCCTCACCCGATCTACTGACAGCTCCAGTTTCTTAATTAAGGGGGAATAGTCCTTGTTGGCTTGGTCCTTCTGCCAGAGGCTGCGAGGAATTTGACCAGTAGCACAACCAAACTGACTAACAGCAAATATCTGTAGCACAGCAAGCATGCGACGCATGAGGTGCAGGCCAGTTTCTCGCATCTTTTTGGCATCTTCTGGGTTCACTGATCAGGTTGGAAAAGAGGGGAAAAAAAAATACTCTCAGTAAAGAATCAACATCTCTGCTCTTAAGAAAAGCAAAGAAACCGTACACGGACCTTCTGTCAACAGTATTAATAAATAGAAACCAGAAGCCAAGTGAAAAAAAAACAAAACAGGCTAATGTAACTGGATACTGATTCATGCTTGATGAGCCTCAAATGAGTAACAGCAGAACAGAGCCAAAGCTCCAAACCAAGCAGTGCCCACCTCTGTTTCCAGAAGACCGGGTATTTGATTTACGGGAGCCACCACCATCTTTTCTGCCTGCACACTCACAGTGTCCATCTTCTGCCTTAACAGAGCTTCCAACTTCATCTAGAACAAGAATTTCACACTATTACTTTGCACTTGTGAATTTAAACTGTGTCTCCCAAGTATTAAGTTCAATAGTCCCTTAAACCACCCTGCTCCTTGCTTTGCACAGTTTCTTTCTCCCAACTGCCAGCTCTGAGAGATCTGTACTTCCTCATGACCCAGGCACCCTTCCTACATCCTCTGACACCTGCAGCCTCCCTCCTCATAATCGTGTCAGGAAGTTACAAAACAATTCAATCTACTTGTGTAAAAACTGAGCACTGACCTTGAATGAAGTTGATGAACATTTCAAGGTCCCTTATTTGTGTCTTCAGTTGTTCCACCAGTTGTTCCTTCACCCTGGCTGGATTAACAATCTGTGCGATGGCAGCATCCACACGCTGTCGCAATTCTTCTGGAGAGAGTGTTGCAATATCTTCACTTAAGTCCATATCCAGCTTCTTTATCAACTCATCTATAACCATCTGCAAAACATCAGTCAGTAGCATGACCGCACTGTGTGGCACTAGTGTGCACAACCCCTGAAATACTACACTCACTACCCTGGAAACAGACTCCTTTATTGCACATTGAAAATCACAAGAGATGACACAACCGCATTTAAGCGTCCAGACTAACTACTGATACTGTATTACAGCTGCCTGTGAGAAACACAGAACTTCAGGAGCCTTACCCGTTGTCTTTCCATAACCACAGACTGTGGCAAAGAGTCATAGCTGCCCTCTTGGTAAGCAAACGTCTCCAGATCATCCAGCTGTGTCTTAAGCTGCAAGATGAGCTCTCTCTGCTTTTCCTTCTGGACCTCAATTCGTTCCTGCTTCTCTCGCTCACTCTGAAGAAATGGTATTGATAAAGAAAATTAAACATATACCATCATAGTCAAGCCCTAGAGAACAGGATTGTGATAGAAGAAGTGTTTCCAGCTCATACAATTAATTAGTGAATGCTATATGCCATTTCAAGAAAAAGGTGTGTCTGCACATCAAGGAGAGGTACTGGTCACATTAGTGCATGTGAAAACAGAAGAACCTCTGCAGACCTCCCACAGCCAAGCCCCATCTCACAGGGCTGGAAAGGCAGGACATGCTGTTCCAAGAAGTCACATAACATTAAGCAAAGTTCCTCTGAGACACACCATATCTGAAAGCAGAGCAGCTACACACCACACTGGCTTCTAACACCTGTCCTAGCTAGGGGACTGCACACTCCTGTGACTGAGTGTCACACAGACTCGTCTGAATGCCCACTGTCTGCCCAGTGCCTGTCGCACCCCAGGAGCAGCACGCTGCCTCTGAACGGCGCAGTGCTGGACAGCTGCAAAAGCCGCTGGGCAGCTGCAAAAGCCACTCTTTGCCTCAAACACCTTTCCCAGCAGTGGGCAGGGGCACAGCTGCAGCTAATTAGATTTTAAAGAAGTTACAGAATCACAGAACTGGGTTGCAACAGACCCTAAAGTCCATTAAATTCCCCCCCCCCCCTCCCCCCACAACGAGCAGGGACTTCTCGCCCAGCTCAGGGCCCACCCAGCCCAGCCCTGAGCACCTCCAGGGATGGGGCACCCACAGCTCTTAGCAGTGCCAGGGCCTCACTGCCTCTGAGTGAATAGTTTCTTCCTTACATCTAATCTGAATGTACCCTCTTTTAGCTTAACGCTATCACTCCGTGTCCTGTCACTGCACTCTGACAGAATCTCCCCCTTCCACCCCCACCCGCCCCGCCGGGCCCCGTTCTCACCGGGCCATCACCGAGCCTGTGGGACACTGGCGCGGGGCAGCCGCGGAAGGCGAAGTCCTCGAGGTCACGAAGCAAGCGCTGCTGCTCGGCGGGCCCGGCCCTCGCCACCTGCCGCAGCCGGAACTGCACCTGCGCGAAGTGCGAGGCCAACGCCAGCAGCGCCCCGTGCAGACGGCGCCGCTCGGCCCGCAGCCGCGGCACCGACCGCGGTGACCCTGCCGCCGTGTCCTCCTCCTCCTCCTCCTCGTCGTCTTCCTCCTCTTGCTCCGCCGTCACGGCGCCCACCGGTGCCCAGCGCTCCCCCGGGCCCAGAGGCCCCCCATCTGACTCCATCGCGGCCGCTACCTGCGCTGCGAAGCAGCCGCCATCTTGTCGCCGCGGCGCGGGCGGGGGCGGGGCCTGCGCGGCACCAGAGTGCCCCGCCTCCCCCGCTCCGAGCCGCCAGAGCGCCCCCTCGAGGCGCGGAGGGGCCGGGAGGTGAGGGCCCGGCTCTGCTCCCGGCCCCCGATCCGGCCCCCGCTGCCGGCGGCCCGAAATAGTGCGGGGCGGGGCCGGCACGGACATGGCGAGGTGAGCGCTGCCGCACAACGGGACAGCGCCCGGCAGGGCCCGGTTGAGTCCTGTACACCCACAGGGGACCTGGTGCAACACCCAGACCAGGCCCCAGGACAGAGCCTTGGGACAGCGGTGCCGGTATCGGGAACACGGCAGGGCAGGAGGCCCACCACAGCCTGCTGCGGCCCACGGGCCTGGCAGAGTATGCTCGGTGCTTCCTGCCTGCTAAGTGGCCCCGTGGTGCCTGCAGCACAGCCCCTGCCCGAGTGGGGCCCTGCAAGGCGCTGCCCCACATCCCCCTCCTGCACCTCTGTCCTCACTGCCCCAAAGGTGCCGTGGTGGTACCCACATCTGCTCTGCTCTGGTATTTTCCCAGGCAACATGCGAAGACGCTGTGGTACGACCGCCCGTGCTACATCTTCTTGGAGTTCTGTGTGGAGGACAGCACAGATGTTCGGGTTGTCATTGAGGACCACCGCCTGGTGTTCAGGTGGGCTGCTGCCATGCACAGGCTTGGCACTGTGGGGACAGAAGGACCCTGCATGAGCCAACGAAGCATGGCCTCAGCTCTGTCTTAAACCAAATGTTTGTATTTTGGCAGTTGCAAAAATGCAGATGGAGTGGAGTTCTACAATGAGATCGACCTGTATGCCAGGGTGAACTCCAAGGTGAGGCTTCTCCCCAGCAAGCTGTTCCCTGACAGCCTGCAGCAGGCTCAGAATTAAACACAGCCTGTGCTGTCCTGAGCACAGGAGCTTAGAGCTGAATCCCGCTCATTTCCTGAGAGCCTGAGTGGGGCGAGCACAAGCCTGGGAGCCCTGACCCTGGTTCTGTCACTCGCAGCATAGCGCTGGGCCACAGAGAACCCTTCTCCATGGTTCTGTGTCCCACAGCCTGAGTGTGGCTGAGCTTTGACCCTCTGTGTATCTGCAGTGGATTAAAGAGGAATCTGGCAGATGCTGAGGTGAGGCGTACCCATCTCTCGGCAGGACTCACAAGAGAAGCGCTCTGACCGCTCCATCACGTGCTTTATGAGGAAGTGGAAGGAGAAAGTGGCCTGGCCGCGCATCACCAAGGAGAACATCAAGGTGCATATGGCACCCAACAGTAACGAGAGCCTTTGGGGCTGTCTGTACCCAGTATGGTGGCTTCCTGGGTTCCACTAGCCCCGAGGACAGGCACCCTGGGCCCTATACAGGCACCCCAACACAGAGCTCCCAGGAGCCAGACCCAGGAATGCCTCCCGGTCCCTATCAGCCCACCTCTGCCCTACAAGGAGGATGTGGCACCTGTATTCCTCAATGTGGGTAGGGTCAGGACTGGCCCCTGCAGACACAAGGATGTTCTCCGATGCCTGCCCAGTCCCCCTGCTATACAAGAGCAGCTTGTGCTCACCCAAGGCAGGGTCAGGGCCACCAGGTCAGGGCTACCAGGTGCCCTCCACACTGCTCTCTCTCTCAGGGGATGCTCTCTCTGCCCACAGCCAGCCTGGCTCTCTGTTGACTTCGACAACTGGCGAGACTGGGAAGGGGACGAAGAGGTGGAGAGGGCCATGGTGGAGGAGTACGCAGAGGTGAGCCAGATGCTGCATGCACAGGGTGCGCAGGGGAAAGCCGGGCACATGGTTTCCACGGACCTTTGTTCCCCATCCAGCTCCTGCAGAAGGTGACGGACAAAACCCCTCCTCCGGCCATGGACGACCTGGACGTGAGTAGAGCCTAGGAGGGCACTGCCAGCCACTCCAGGAGCCCCCATGCTCTGCTTGCTCCGGCTGCTGTCCCCAGGGCCGCAGCGTGCTGTGGGGCGTGACCGGGTGGGTGCTGCCGGCCCCTCCCACTGCGCTCCTCATCCCTCTCTGCAGGACGACCTCTGAAGCTCCTTGGGGACAGCGCGGACGCACGAGGGGCTCCCGGTGCACCAGCAGCACACACCAACGAGCCGGGACGAGGGTGGCGCTCTCCGGGGAAAGCGGAGCCTCCGCAACGCCGCCGTTCCCAGCCGAGAGCGGGCAGTGGGAGCTGCGGGCTCTGCCGGTGCCGGTTACGCGCGGGGCAATAAAAGCGAAAGCCGTCGCGATCTGCCGCTGTCTGCAGTGCTCTCGGGAGGACGGGGGAGGGGGGTGTGTGTCTCGAGGGGCTGGGGCCCAGTTAGGCTCCCCCCCGCCCCCCGGTGTGGCTCTGCCCGCCGCGCTGCTGTTTGTGCCCCCTGCATCGCCGGCTCCGCCCGCCCACAGCGCGGCGGTCGCGCCCGCCGGCCCCGTGTCCCTTGTCGCTCGCCGTCTCTCCCCCAGTACTGGGTCGTGCCCCCCCGTTGAAGGCCGCGCTCCGCCTCCGCTGTCGCCGCCATGATGTTCCAGTGCCAGCGGGACAGCTGGGCCCGGCAGGTAGCGGCGGGGCTGGCGGCGCGGTGCGGTGCGGCGCGGTGCGGCGCGGCCCTCACGGTGCCGCCTCTGTGTTGCAGTTCGCCACCACGGTGGTATCGTGCCGGGCGGCCGAGCTGCGGCCCGACGGCGGCGGGGAGGCGGTACGCGGCTTCCAGGTGGTGCTCGAGGACACCATCCTCTTCCCCGAGGGCGGCGGGCAGGTACGGTTGGGCTGGGAGCGGGTCCGGGAGCGGGTCCGGGCCCGGACACCGAGTCCCCATTCCCGCAGCCCGATGATCGCGGCTTCATCGGCACCGTCCCGGTGCTGCGCGTCACGCGGCGCGGCCCCGAGGCCGTTCACTTCGTGGAGACAGCGCTGGAGCCGGGCACCGCCGTGCTGCTGTCGCTGGACTGGGATCGCCGCTTCGACCACATGCAGCAGCACTCAGGTGCGGCCCCGCCGGGGCGGTGCGGGGGTAGCACTCGGTTTTTCCCCCCGTGTTCGTAAAGTGGCTGTACACGGGGCTGGAGCCCCCCAGGAGGTGTTGGGAACACTGCGGTGCCCTCGGGTCCCTCCAGCTCCCTCCTGCCAGCAGCAGAAGTGCGGTTTGACACACAGCCTTTTCCTGTGTCCCAGACTCAGAGCTGCTGCTCGCACTTCTCTTCCAGGACAGCACCTCGTCACAGCCATGGCAGAACTGATGTTTGGGTTCAAGACAACCTCATGGTGAGTGGGAAAAGGCGCCCTTTAACCTCAGCCCTCCCCGGGGTGCTGTGTGGTGTGGGGAGGTGAACATCGATCAGTGGATGTTCCTCCTCTGTGCAGGGAACTGGGCCGGCAGCACAGTGTCATTGAGCTGGACACCCCCTCCATGACAACAGAGCAAATGGAGGCCCTGGAGCAGAGCGTGAATGAGAAGATCCGGGAGAGGGTACCCGTGACAGTGCGGGAACTGTCTGTGGATGACCCTGAAGTTGAAACAGTGAGGGGTGGGAGAGCTGATGGATATCTGTGGGACCAAAGCAACTGCAGCATGAATGTCACTTTGTCTGCCATTCTCTTTCCTTGCTAGGTGAGAAGCCGGGGCTTACCAGGTGATCACACAGGGCCAATTCGAGTTGTAGACATCAAAGGCATAGACTCTAACATGTGCTGTGGGACTCACGTCTCCAACCTGAGTGACTTGCAGGTAGGGGCTGCAGCGACATTACCTCCAGGAGCCCTGCCCCACACATTCAGCTCAAGAACAGCAGAAATCCTGGAGATGCAGGGTCTGCTGGGAATTGTCCTGGAGAGAAAGGGGGCAGAGCTGACCACCCATGAGGGTAAAAGCAAAATACTGTTCTCCTTTTCTAACCAGGGTGTTTTTCTTTTAAGGTTATTAAACTTCTTTGCACAGAAAAAGGAAAAAAGAACAAAACCAACTTGGTTTTCCTGGCAGGAAACAGAGTGCTGAAGTCAGTCGAACAAAGTCACCGCACTGAGAAGGCTCTTACCTCACTGCTAAAGTAATACCTTTTTCACTTTGTTTCTTTTGTCTTTATTTTTCCTTCTGGCAGATACAGCATAAGCCTCAGGTGCATCTACGTGGTGCTTCTTATTACATGCTATCTGCTTTTGCTCCCTTAATAAATCTTTTCTTCATCCTTTAGAGCAGTGACCCAGATTCTCCTTTGTCTTTCAGAAATGGACCAGATGAGCACGTAGAGGCCGTGAAGAGATTACAGAGTTCAGTGAAACTCCTTCAGAAGGTATGAGTTTGGCTGAGGAAGGCAGATTGTGTCTGCTTCCTGTAGACCGGAGCTACTGAATTTAAAGCATCAGTTCTTATCAAAACTGCTCTCGTCTCTGGGAACACAGCTTGGTGTTCATGCTGGCTTGGCCATCTGCAGTACAGCTTTTTTGCTTTTCTTTCAGAATAACTTGAACCTGCTTAGAGACATTGCTGTTTTGATAGCCCGTGACTTCAAAAGCAAACCTGTTCAAAATCCGCTGTTTGTCTTACACAGGTATGGAGGAATTCAGGGAAAAGGGTAAGAAGCCATGGTATATGATTTGTGGTAGCTGCATTTCCCTGACACAGATTCAGACTATTTATGACAATTATCTTTTAAAAGTCAAACGTTCCTCAAACACAAATACAAACAAGGTGAATAGAACTGACTGGGACTGGTGGAAGGTTGTGTGGTTAAAAAAAAGTGTTAGTAATTCAGTCACTGAATTCCTCTGATTTTATAGCTAAAAAATGACTGTGTCTGTCTGATTTCTTTCTGCCTGCAATATTTTAAAACAAAACTGAGAAGCTCAATTTCTTGAACACTTAAATAATTCTAATATGACCACAGGAAAGCACAAAAAGTATTTACATGTCTGAAAAAAAAAAACTAGTTTTCAGCCTAATACCAGGAGACCAAAACTCCAGGCATGATCTTAGGTTGCTCTTGCAGATCTTAGCCTTGAACTTATCTGATGTTGGTTGGAAATTCTAGTCTTAAGCAAATGAAATGGAAAACTAACAAAAGCCAAGCATGGATAGTCATTGCTTTTGGTTTGTGATTGATATTTTGGACTCAAGTGTGGATATTTTTCTTTCTGTCTGAAGTGGCTTTTTACCCATCCATACAGGAAAGAGGGTGACTCCGAGTTTATGAACATCATCGCTAATGAGATTGGGACAGAGGTGAGTCAGTGATACAGACAAACCTGACACCAGGTCAGGTTTCAAGTTTGTAGCACAGGCAAGGGCTGACTAGGTGTCTGTTTGTACCATGATCACAAGCTACAGGTCTCTTTCCTTCCAAAAGTTGGACGAGGTTATTGTCCCCAGCAGCCTCACTGTGCTGAGAATTGTTAATGGTCAAGAAATACAGCAGTGAAAATTCAGAACACTGTAGAAGAGCATGTTTCCCAAAAAGCCATGCAGATCCTCATCGGCCATATTAACTTGGGATACTCCAGTACCTGTTCTGTCCCCCACACCATGTGATTCAGTATAAAATGTTCAAATCCTCTCCTCTCACTTCACATTGAGTTTCAGTAATGAGCACACACTTACAACTTGTTTGCATGCTTTTATGGAACCTGTGGCCAGTGTCTGTGTACTCTTTCTGGAAAAGGAGGGTGCTGACTGTTCTGGGGGATGCTCTCTCTCTCTGTCCATAGAAAACCCTGCTGTTCCTGACTGTGGGAGATGAAAAAGAAGCAGGACTCTTTCTTCTAGCTGGATCTGTTGAAGCAGTTGAGAATTTAGGTCCCAGGTACCATGTTCTATGGTTCCTTTAAAATTAGTAATACTTCTAACTAAGCAACTGAGCAGAATAATTAGGGCATGGACCTTGAATGCTCTCTGAGCAGATCAGGGCAAGCCACCCTCTTCTGCAAGTGAGTGGCCTTCAGCATGTCCTGTTGTTGCTGTAGGGTGGCAGAGCTGCTGGAAGGCAAAGGAGCTGGGAAGCGAGGCCGCTATCAGGGCAAGGCAACCAAGATGAGTCGTCGAGGAGAAGTGCAAGCTCTGCTGCAGGATTTCATCAGCCATCAAAGAGCTGAAGTGTAAAAAAGAATTTTAAAAGTAGGGCTGTCCTCCCTGCTTTGTATAATCTCCACCAAGTGCCCTCGCAGAGAATAAAGAAAAAAAAATCCCATGTGAAATCCCCTGGGAGTAGGAAGGACTCCTACCCCATGTTTCTCCAGCTTGCCTTTTCTGCTAGGGGTTCCCGAGGCTGCTACAGCCTCAAGCTGCAGAAACAAAAGGGGTGCTGAGGAGCCACGGTGAAAAAGCACCCGATCTGGGATTAGGTGGTGGTTGATTTTTTTTCCTCCTTGCTTGCTGGAATCAGCATGACAGGTTTAGTTCAGATGCTGATAGTAAACAGAAAAATAGCAGCAGCCTCAGCACATGAGCTTTTCTTGCCTGGCCACTTTGAGCTGTCACTCAGCAATGAGCAGAGCCCTCTGCCAGCTGTTTGTGAGCAGCAGGGTAGGGCCAAGGGTCAGGGCTGTGCAGGCCATCAGCTCCTCTTGGGACACGTTGCTGCAGGAGGAGGGGAGGCAGCAGCCCCTGTTCCTGACAGCACAGTGAGCACCCATGGTGGCTTGCTGGCCTGGCCTTTCTCCTTTCTCTGCGAGATGACGGCCAACCCTGCCGATTCCCAGCTGGTGGAAACCTGGGGGGTGCTGATCTAGGTAAGCTTCCTATAGAAGCTCTTCATATAGAAAATTATCTCCAGAGCTGAGCTCCATACTTAGTGATGGTTACAGCCCACTTTGCCCTGGATGGGATTTTGGCTTGGCGTTTGGATGATTTGCAGTTTGGTCTTTCTGACCTTGTGCAGCACATCCAGCCTGTGCACAGGGACACACGGGCTGTGCACACTGTGTGCACACACCATGTCTTCAAAAGTTGCTAGAAGGTGCCAGTTATTTACACGAGTTATATTATGGTTACAGTATAACCATGCTCTGTGGGTGTGTGTCCTGGAGTCCTGCTAGCGGGGTGGGGATGGGGGATGCGGGAAGGCCAAGCAGGGCTGCGCAGACCCCACGTAGCCCCAGTCTGCTTGGTCGTGATGCCATGCTTGCTGCTGTCAGCGGCAAGGTGACACGAGTGTGTCCTTGCTGCTGGCACACGGTGCATCCAGGGCCCCTGAACAAACAGCACAAAAGCAGCTTTGCCTCCCTGCCCTGCACAAGGCCACTACTGGACTTTGGCCAGGACAGCTCCACGGGGCTCCTGGGTTTTCCCTTACACACTGGGTGTGTTCTGGGCAGCAGAAGAACTTGGGGAAGTGTGGTGCTGCCTCTCTCTGTGCTTCTAGCTGCGCCTGCAGCTGGCAAGAGGAGGAAACTCCTTCCTGCAGCACCAGCAGCCTCCCTGTCCCTGGGGTTGGCACTCAGTCACCGTCCCCACACCCACAAGACAGCTGAAATCACCAACGAAATACACCTTCAGCTTTAATAAAACAGCCCTTGTTTACAGCCACACCCCTATCTATATGCACATATACACACACGTACACCCAGAGCTGCTTCATGCAGCAGTGCACACCGGGCAGTGGGTCCCAGGGACTGATGAGCCTCGGGGCTGGGGGCACCCACAAGCCAGTATTTGTCTCCAACTCCTGCCTGCCTGCCTGCAAAGCTGCCCAGCCAGCAGCCCCCTGTCCCTTGTGCCAGCACTGCCCGTGGCACATCTGGCACTGTGGGCGCACGTCATGGTGGAGTCAGCCCATGCAGCTGTAACGGAGAAACCAGCACACAGCCACAGTCTCGCGGTTCAGTTCCTGCCCCCAGCCCAGAGCCAGGGCAGCCACACCGTTACCTGCAGGAACACCCCTAGATGACCTTCTTGTCCTGAGTGGACACGAGATGGGAGATGCAGTATGGGATGAGGCCAACGGTAGCCAGCGGTACGGCTGCACTCTTGCAGAAGGAGAGGATGTAGAAGAGCAGCTGCACGTGGGAGGGTGGCCTGAAGGCGTCAAAGAGGTGCAGGACGAGCAGCGAGGTGGCTGCGCAACCCAAGCGGAATGGCAGCTGCTGGCCCTGCTTCCCCCGGCAGCTCTCCAGGTACATGTGGGAATTAAGGGCCAGCCCCAGCCCGAAGAGGATGCCCAGGTTGCGGAGAAGGCTGGCAAAGGGGGTGGTGTCGATGTGGACCCACTCAGGGTGGGCACACCACCTCTGCGCCTTCTCCAGCGTCCAGAGCAGGTCGACGCCGAGTACCCGCAGCAGCAGGTAGAAGCCCAGGGCAAAGCTGAAGAGGAAGAAGGTGATGCCCAGGTACCTGCGGAGGCTGGCGCGGTAGATGGAGTGGATGTGCTGGAAGGTCTCAGCCACAGCCATGCCTGCCAGGAGAGGAGTCAATGGCAGTCAGAGCAGGGAGGGGACAGCTCCAGGGTCTCCCAGTTGTGCAGACCTGAGGGCTGCTGCTGCACCCTGATCCTCACAAGCCCCTCTTCCCATGTACCCCAGCCCACATCCAACAGAACACAGACAAAGGCTCCTCGAGGGCATGAGGACATCAAGTGCAGAGCCATGGCTGCAGCCTCCACTCTCACCCCTGCTCCCTTCCTGTGCTGAGAGCATGGCATGCTGCGGTGCTGGGGAGGGGACAGCGACTGGGTGTGCTCACCGGAGAAGACCCCAGCGATGACCTGGTGGGGGAAGTGGGCAGCGATGAAGACTCGGGACAGACAGACGCAGACCTGAACCGCCCAGAAGCCCATCCAAAGCACTGTCCACAGAACCCTGCAAGGGGCAGAGCTGTGTCAGCACCAGGACCAATATGCACTGACCCGTGGACCCTGAGCAGTGCCGAAGCATCTGCAGTGCCACTGCCCAGCTGTGCGCTGCAAGCACTCAGAGGGGTCCGCCTCTGCACCGTCTTTGGGTCAGGGCTGACACACAACTCACCAGTATTTCAGAGTCTTTGACTGCCTCTTGCCACTGGCGATGGAAAGCAAGGCGGTCACCACGACATAGTACACTCCTGCTGCACCCATGGCATGGCCGGAGGGGCTCCCTGGGAGAAGTGAGGACCAGGTCAGGTCCCATCAGGAGATGCTCCAGACCTCCACCATCTCTGCAACCTCCACGAGGCTCTCTCCAGCAGTTCCCATCTGCCTGGAACTGGGGAGCTCAGCACTGGGCCCAGTGCTCTGGATGGGGCCTCCCCAGGGCAGAGCAGAGGGGAGGAGCACCTCCCTCATCCTGCAGCAACGCTCTGTGCAATGTACCACAGGGTCCCGTCAGCCTTCCTGGCCACGAGGGCACACTGTTGGCTGACAGATCATGGTTCTGACTCCATGACCCATGTGCTGGGCAGGGCAGCAGGTTGCACTGACCGTGCCATGGACACATGCAGCCCTCCACCCTGGCACAGCCACGGACACAATGTCAGTAGAGCTGCAGTGGAGCTGTGCAGGCCATGTCCCTGCAGAGCGGCTGCTGGCATGCAGGGCCCCGGCACGGGCAGGGTTTGTGCTGAGCCACCACGTCTGCATGCACCGAGGGTAAAGGTCTGCTCTGCACCAGGGCACGGCGGTGGCCCCGCAGCTCAGTGATAACAGTAAAGATAACGGTGCCAGCACCACCCCCCTGCCGTGGGGATCAGGACCCCCTGACCCCTGGACAAAGTGCCGGCCACTTCCCTCAGGGTGTGGGAGCCTACCGGGGCCGGTCTCACAGGTGAGCGGGAACTGCTGGATGGCGGGGGCAGAGGCATTGCTGTAATAGTCGGTCTCATGCACCCACCAGTATGGTCTCTCCCCAAACAGAATCCTGAAAGGAAAGGAGAAAGGGGTTTGTGGTGGCCCCGGGCACCGGAGCAGGCTGCAGTTTCACTCTGTCTGCACACTGGAAGGGGCAAAGCACCCATGATTTGTCAGAGACAGCACGCAGGCATTGCCAGTCCCCATCCCCAGACCCTTCAGAGGAGGAGCAGGGATGCCCTGACAACAAGCTAACGGTCAGATGAGAGGACCTACATCTGCTTCTTGTGTGCCTTTTGCAGGCTATGAGCAGCCCTGCCATGTTGCCAGCACAAGCAGAGCCCACTCATCCCTGTCACACGTGCAAGCAGTGTGGGCATCCCAGGGGATTGATGCTGTGGGATGGGCAAAGGACTCTGTCCGCCTTTGGAGAAGGGCAAAGAGGTTTTCCTGCACAGCTTGGGGAGGAGCATTGAACCATGGAATCATAGAATGGCCTGGGTTGGAAGGGATCCCAGGGATCATTGAGTTCCAATCCGCTGCCACAGGCAGGGCCATCACCCTCCAGATTTAGTACTAGATCAGGCTGCCCAGGGCCCCATCCAACCTGGCCTTGAACACCTCTAGGGATGAGGCATCCACAACCTCCCTGGGCAGCCTGTGCCAGCGCCTTGCTATTCACTCAGTAAAGAGCTTCCCCCTGACATCCAATCTAAACCTTCCCTCCTTCAGCTTAAAACCAGTCCCCCTTATCCTATCACTATCAACCCTTGTAAAAAGTTGATTTCCCTCCTGTCTATAATCTCCTTTTAAATGCCGAAAGGCTCCAATGAGGTCTCCCCACAGCTTTGTCTGCTCCAGGCTGAACAAGCCCAGCTCCCTCAGCCTGAGCAATGCCAACCATCACAGCCAGGCTCATAGCTGTAGGATTTACATCATGGCTGGTGCACATCTGGCTCATGTTCTTCCAGCTGTGCTGGCACACTCAGAATGAGCTGTGGCATAGGACTACTCACCACTTGAAGACGAGGTTGAGCCAGTCCCCAATTACAGCCACCCAGATGAGCCGGATGCCCACTGGCTCACACAAATGGAACCAGATAGGGAAAAGGATGAAGAAAGTGTTCCTGAGGTCTGCAGCAAAGGAGATGAAGAGGAACCAGTCCTGGGAGCCCTGAAAGTGCTCCTGCAGCCAGTGCGTTGCCTGGATGCCCGCATTGTGCAGGAGATTCATGCTGATCTCCATCCTCCCCTGCAGCCTCCCGCCTGGCTCAGGCTGTCCCGTGCTCCGTCGCCGTTTTATACCCTGCTGGCTCGTGTTTGCTGCCGGCAGGTCACTTGTCCCAGCACTGATCTTTGGACCCAAAACCACTTTTGCCCAAGGGTGCATCACCGGTGGGTTGTTACAAACATGTTTGGAACAACTTGCATAGAGGGGAAAAATAGGCTGTGGGGCAGTGTGGAGCATGACCTGGGGGAGCCTTAACCCTTCACCGCCCACAATTGGGGGTGGGATTCTGCTCTGCCTGGCTCCTAATAAAGCACTCAATCTGTTACTAGTGAACCCCAGCTATTACTCTGTTAGCAGAGGAGAGGCTCAGGCACCCACATGGAGCACTGCAGAGGGATGGAATGACATTTCTCCTGTCCCTCTGCCATCGACCCAAGCATCATTGGTGCATGGACCACATTGTGTGTGGAGCAGGGACTGCCCAATACCTCCACTCCACCTGAAAGCTCCACCTGAAAGCTCCACCTGATGCAAAGCACCGTGCTGTATGGTGTTTGCCAGGCTGACCCAACCACTCCTCTGCCCAGTGGGAAACTTTCCAAGCTGTTTCAGGAGTTCCCTGCAGAGCAAGGCTTAGGGAGGTCCTGGCTTCCAGCGATGTTTTCCTGAGATCTGTGGGGTTCCAGGACCTGTGAAAATGAGGCAGGGGAGAAATCCTGACTAGTACATCCCCAGGTTAACCTCTCCCATCCTGCCAGCCCCCAGTGGTGGGGATGGAGGTGAACACGTCACTTGTCACACACACAGTCCCTGCCCGTTGCCCTCCCATCACGCAGCACTGGCAGCTTTATCTCCCTGTTCTTCTCTGGGAGTTAATGATGAATGAGTGACACAGAGCTATGTGCAGGAGCTCTGGACATGGGGGTCAGCCTGGCAGGAGCGACCTGGCTGCTTGTCCTCCACTGCCACAGGGAAACACAGCCCGGCAGCTCAGGGCTCCTGGCCAGAGCCAGGGCACACAGCAGGAGCAGACAGCAGGGCGTTAATGATTAGCAGCCAGTGAAAATGCACCACTTATCTCACTCCTCTAGAAAGTTCAGGTCAGGAGCCTTGAACTGCTCCCTGGTGGGTTTGCTGCAGCCTGGAGTGGGCAGAGGTTGTGTCCAGCCCACAGCAGTGGGGCAGCATTTGCTCTCCTCCCTGCCCTGACCCCAGGATGACCAACATGACATTCGTGCTTGCAGCTGCCAGGCCAAGGAAGTGGTGTTTTTATTGGCAAACATCAGTTCCTTTAGGGCAATGACAGGGTTTAGAGATCTGCCTCAAGCTGCTGAGCAGCAGAAGGCAGGCGATGCCTCCGCAGAGTGGCAGCTCACAAACTGGCATCACAGATGCTCCGTGAGCAGCTTAGCTTGTGCACCCCGAAGAACTGAGGCTTTTCAGATGTTCCCAGGGGTGGGGAATGTGGGCACAGGCAGTCCTGGTGCAGGCTGGTAGAGTCCGGCCCTGGGGAGATCACAGCATCCCAGCCCCCAGCACGCCAAATGAAGTGGAAGTTTGCACAGAAATAGAATTCTCTTCCAAAACAAATTCCCCAACAGCTCATTTTGAGGTCCTCAGCTGAGAACAGCTTTTGGCTGGTGCAAAGGAATTCCATGAGCTTGGCTCCCATGTCCAACATGTTTTGAAACAGTTGGTAATAAATTTTCCCTGAAAAGTTTCACCACAGAAAATGGGAACAAAAGGCAGTGGGGGATGGGGACAAGCATCCTCCAGCCCTCTTGAAAAGAGCCACAGCAGCAAAATGGGGATCGCAGCTGGGAGAGGCCAGGAACAGGAACAGGAACTCTGAGCAATGGCTTCCACACAGCCACAGCGCAGGATGAGCTGGCAGCACGGGGGGTTCATGCCCCGCAATGACAGCAGCCACCTCCGGGACACGGTGTCCTCACAGTTCCTGAGGCACCAGACACGGTCAGGGCACGCGCAGCACACGCACACCGTCACACCCGGCTGCCCCTCGGTGCCAAGGTCTCATCCAGAAGTTTCCCAGCCCACTGCAGCACTGGAGCTGGAAGTGGGGCTGGCGTTGCCTGCGTCAGCGTGGGGCAGAGTCCAGGCAGCGCCTGCAAACATGCGGTTTCCACCATCCCTGTTCAGGGAGCTGATGTCCCCAGGAATCGCCTGGCTATGTAAACCAACCAATCCCACCCCAAATCCCTTCCCCATGCTGCAATGCCTCTGTCCTGGTGCTACCCTAGCCACCTCCCAGACACACTTGCTGGCATTAGGGCTCTTTGAGGTCATCATGGCACAGCCCCAGAGGAGGACAGGTGCCCCTGCAGCCCTCGGGGACACAGACGACATTTGGCAGCTGCCAGCCATGTGTCAGGGCCAGGGCCAAGCCTTGCTGAGCCAGTGTGCTGCAGCCCTGACCCAGCCCGAAGCAGTGGGGATGGGCTCCAGGCTCCTTCAGTTGGGGCCTTGCAGGTTCCGTTGGCACCAGAGCACGGGTCCCCAAGCTGGGGGATGAGAACAAGGTGCCGAGCGGCAGCCAAGGCCAGGAACGATTAATCTGGCTCAGTACAGCTGTTACACATTAACTCCCTTGTTTGTCCCACATTTTGCAGCAGAAGGCTGCTACCAGCACACAGGGTCCAAGAGCACGTCCGGTGCACGCTCACACGGCTGCGCTGGGCACCATGCCCACTCCCAGCCCTTCGCCCTCCCTGGCAGTGCTGGTGGAGCTTCACAGCCCTGTAACACCACCAGCATCAAGGATCCGGCCACCAGCAGCAGAAGCAGCACTGAGGAGCTATGCAAGAGTTGGGTCAGAAAAAGCACTTGTGTACTTCTTTATTGGAGCCGACTGAACACTGGGCCACCATCCCTGCAGCACACTCACCTGGCGCAGGCCAGTGCACCATCCCCACGGCTCAGCACTGCCGCAGCAGCTGGCATCCAGCATCATCCAGAGCTGCAGTAACCAAGGACAGCTCTGAGGGAAGCTCCAGCCCAGCCCTGCCACCCACCTGCCTCGGTGGGACAGAGCCTCACACCCATGTGCTGCAGGAGGGGAGCAGTGCAGGGCCTGATGAGCAGCTCCCTCCAACACTGAAGGCCCCCCTAGGACGCGGCCTGAGGGCCGACACAGACCTTTCCCCATCCCTGTCCCCTCAGAGCCCACTGGGGGAGTGGGGCAGGCTGATGTTGAGGAAGCCACTGTAGCGGAAGGGTGGAAGGTGTGGGGCACAGGCGGCCGCAGGCAGACAAGCGATGGGGTTGGCCCAGCACGCTCCCACCTCCTGCTTGCTGCTGAAGTAGATGCCATCAGGTGAGTACAGCGAGGGGTCCTTGTCAAAGTAGTTGTAAGGCCTCAGGAAGAAGCCGACGCCATTCCCCACAGTCACTGTGTTGGGGATGTCCTCAGCGTGAGGGACGTGGAGGAACCCCACAGAGATCCAAGCAACCAGGTCCTGGCAGGAGAGGGGAAGCTGAGCACCCTATCAGGTTGTGCTGGGCCCTTCCAGCCTGGCCCCAGCCCTGTTGCTTCCCCCCTTGGCTGCAAAGTCTCAGCATGGCCATGAGCAGCCCCGTGGTGACACAGCCCCACTCACCTCATTGGTGATTGTTTCATTGTCGATGAAGTCAGCAAAGGTGACAGTGGGCGTCCAGGGGTCATTCTGGTTGTAGATGCTGGTGCTGGTGGGTTCCTCCTCCTTCCGCCTGGTGACTGCCAGCTTGTACCTGCAAGAGCAGGGGCTCACCAGTGCGTGAGGGCACGGTGATGGGGACAGGAGGACACAGGTGGGTGCAGGACAAGCAGCAGCTCCAATGCTCCAATCCGTCAGGGCTCACTCGGCTTTGCTGGCTGTGGGAGGCACAGCTCAGAGCCTTGACTTCATGTCTGACACACACAACCTTCCCCAGAAGACAGCCATTAAATTTCACCCTTGTCGCAAGTTAACACTGCGGTTTTCTGAAGCATTTTTTCAAAAGGCATCCTGTCTTTACGTGGAGATGCCAAGACCTGGGGATACCAGCACAGCTCTTGGGAAAACACATGTGATCGCTCTAAATAAAACTTATCTGGGGTCAGATTCCTGCGTGGGAACTACTGTGAACAGATGTCATTGAGCAATTTTTCTAGGGATTCTCAGAGCCAAGAAGCAGGCAAGCTTGCTGTTTAACCCTTCCCTGCAGCCAGGCTCAGCAGACCTGGCTGGGGATGCGGTTGCTGGGAGGGGGCTCAGAACCTGCGAGGCTAGCATCAACGGGTCCCCTCAGTGCAGCACACAGGGCTGCCCATGCACTGTCTCCCCATGCTGCCTGGAGCATGAGTGCAGCTCGCAGCCTCAGCCATGCACCTACCTGCCCCAGCTGATGGCTCTCTCCATGGGGCTGCTGGTGGGCAGGTGCTCCCCTGGGAAGCTGACCACCTGCACCCTGTAGCTGCGCAGGTGTCCCCACCGGTTGGGATTGGGGCCAGTGAAGGAGAGGTAGCGGGGGAGAGGGGCATTGAGTGGGAATGCTGCCTCGTTCTCCCTCTGCAGCCTCTCCCGGCGGAGGAACGGCCGCTCAAGGGTGTTCTGCAGGCTCCAGGGGTCCCTCACCAACTCATACCCCATGTCATGGGACTCCAGTGAGTTCAGCTCCCCTGCAAAGCAAAAGGGAAAATCCAGCTCCACACCCTGGGTACAGCCACATCCCACCAAGAAGTGCAGCTGAAGAGCTGCCCTGCTGTGCATCCTGGGCATGCAGGTGGTCGCTGTTCTGCTTACGGACACACTTTGTGTCCAAGTGCTCAACCACGGGGGCACACAGCCCTGGCAACCATGCAAGACGAGACCTACCATCAATATCCAGGTCCACCTTGTAGTGAATGTGGTGGAGGTGCATCGTCCCCAGCGTGTGGGGCCCAACCTTGTTTCCGTAGTTGATGCCTTGGCCATGGAGGAAGGAGGAGCTGATGTAGCCGGTGGCATGGACCCGGACCTCCACAGCCCCATTACTGTAGAACATGAAGTCCCAGACGTAGTCGTAGTTTATGAGGGTGGAAATGGCACGGATGACCAAGGCATTTTTCCGCAGCCCACCATAGTACAAGGAGTGCGTGTCGGAGAAGTGCCGCCGCAGAGGGAGGGCAGTGTCATGCTCAAAGATGCAGAGTGAGTTCTGGTTGGTTCTGGGGACGTCTGACTCAGCTAGGTAGTGCCGGTCCACGTAGGTGGCCATGTAGGGGCAGTCAACACCCCGGACCAGCTCATAGGCAAATCTGCCAATGCCAAAGCTGCCATCGAGGTAGCGGGTGGACATGCCCCCAGGGCAGTTAGAGCCATACAGAGCTAAGGCTTCCTGCAGGCTCAGCTCATAGATAATCCTTTCCCCACGGTAATGGATGTTGAAGAGCCGCGGGCCAGTGTTGGGGTTCATGCCGAAGGTGATGCTCCAGCCCTGGAAGGTGACATGGTTGTCCCTGATCTTGTAGCGAGGACCCTGGGGCTCGAACTGCAGAGGCCCTGGAGCGCCAGGCGGGTGCTGGGGTCTCATAGAGCCCAGCACCTCATCGTCCCGGGGCTTCTCAACCCTGATCACATCCACTGAGTTGGCCACAAATGCACTCTCCAGCTCCGTGGTGCTGGAGAAGTAGAGCCCATTGTAGAAGACAGTGCTGAGGTGCCAGTGGGAGATGTTGAGGGCCTCATGCTCCACCAGCACCTCCAGCCCCACGGGCAGGACATAGTAACCGGTGCCAGTAACGCCATGGAAGAGGACAAACCAGGTGGCACGGTCTCCGGACTTGAAGCCCCGAGGCGCAGTGGTGATGGTGGCCAGGTCAGTCCCATCGGATGCACAGCAAGCGGCAAGAAAGCGAGGTGCCTTCCTCAGCTCCCGCTGGATAAGGTCATTGATGGCCACGTACTCCACACCGGTGACGGGTCTGCGGTGGTACGGCACCTTCCCCCCATACTTCTGCACTGTGACGTCCCGGTGGTACGTCGGCACCGGCAGCGGGCCCACCACGTACTCAGTGATGTTGGGGTCTGCCTGGTCCCCGAAGTACAGCACGGCCAGTGCCTCCCGGGGCGGGCGGGCCCCCCCGGCATCCAAGAACCGCAGTACCTCAGCCTTGGTGGGGAGCTGCACGTCCACGGAGGCGATGCAGTTGTCGGAGGGTTTGGCACGCACAGCGTCAGCCAGCGGCACCCCCAGGTTGCCCCGCAGGTACTGCACCACCCGCGCCAGCTCCTCGGGCGTCAGGTCGGCAAAGACCCGGCTGCGGCCGTCCTCTGCCTCCTCCTGCTGCAGGGGCTGCTGCTGGCAGGCGCCGGGGGCCCGGGCCCTGGTCAGCAGCACGCAGACGAGAGCGAATATCGTGGCCAGGGCCAGGAGCAGCAGGACGAGCGCTGTTTTCACGTTCATGGCTGCAGAGGCACTGCGAGCAGGGCAGGGTTTGTGGCAGCACCCCCAGGGACCCGCAGCAGAAGGGGCTGGTTTGGGTTTGTTGGTTATTCCCCTTACTGTTTTCTGAATAGTAAACGGCCGGATGAGCTTGTGGGGAGGGTACAGGGCAGTGCTCTCAGACATGCCTGGGATGTGCTGGGAACCATAAAAGGCAACTTTGCTCTGCTTCCCCCACTGGATCACAATTTTAAATGAACTCCGTGCTTCTGCATCTGTCCTTCCCCTTGCGTCTCCCAGGAGGATGGATCCAGACATGGGGGAGAAAGAGGTGCCCCCCAGGCACTGCCCTCCCCTTACACTGCACCCTTACACTGAGCACGGTGCCCTGTGATCCCCCCAGCCCCGTGCTGCTTTGCTCAGGAAACCCCACAGGCATCCCCCCAGCAGCCACTGCTGGAGCATAAGAATGAGACAGGCAGGATAGCACCAATCCTTTCTTTTTTTTTTTTAACCTGAGATAGGCACTAGGCAGCGTTTGCTGCTACAGCAGAGGAACAGCGTTCTCTCCCCATTTTCCCCCTGCAGCAGACATGGATGCAGCCATTAACAGATGCTGCAGAGTACCACCCTGCAGTGCGCTTCCCTCGTACAGAGCACTACGTTTAAAGCAACAATAAGAAGTGGAGTTGTTGTACAACTGGAAACAGAGAAACTTCACAAAAGAAACTGATATCCACAACAGATCGTTCAGCCTCTGACTATGTCTTCTGGGACTTTAGAGCCTGCTTGTGTTCTGGAATCCCTCATACACGAACGGGGGGAGGCTCGGAAAGCAGCAGGCTGTTTTGGGCAGGCAGGCGACAGAGTTGACCTTACACGCCGTGAAGTCCTGCTTGCTGGTGAAGAACACACCATCGCGAGAGTATATGGAGGGGTCCAAGTCGTAGTAGTTGTAGGGTCTCAGGAGAAAGCCAACTGAGTTTCCCACCGTCACGGTGTTGGGAATATCCTCTGAGTGTGGGATGTGGAGGAAACCGGCAGTTATCCAGGCCACCAGGTCCTAGGCAGGAGGAGGTACTTGATCGTGGGTATTCCAGACCCAAATCTGTGCCCACACCACAGGAGGTCACAGGGAGCAGGGGGACCTCAGTGTGCACCCACACCCGTGCTCCTGCACATCCAGCCGTGCTCAAACCCTCTCTCCCCATTCCCCGGAGCTGCTGCTGTCCCAGTGGAGCCCATGGGCAACGAGTGGGGCAGCACTGGCAGCACCATGGCTCCATGCCCTCCTCACCTCATCGATGATCGTTTCGTTGTTGATGAAGTCAGCAAAGGCGACAGTGGGAGTCCAGGGGTCATTCTGGTTGTAGATGCTGGTGCTGGTGGGTTCTTCCTCCTTCCGCCTGGTGACTGCCAGCTTGTACCTGGGAACAAGGGCAGAGCTGGGAGCGGCTCCCCATGCAGGGCAGAGCTGAAGGCTGCTCCCCAATCTGTGAGTCACCAGGCTGGTCCTGCTGAGAGACCCCAGCCCTGGAGAGCACTCACCCCATCCCTCCCCATGGGGAGCATCCCTGCAACACCTCCTCAGCCAGCAGGGTTTGAGGTGTCTCAGGGAACCCAGTGTCCCCATCAGAACAATCTGACCTTGCCCAGCTGATGGCCCTCTCCATGGAGCTGGCTTCAGGAATGTGCTCCCCCGCAAAGCTGATGATCTGGATCCTGTAGCCACGCTGGTGGCCCCACTTGTTTCTGCTGTTGGCTGCAAAGTAGATATATCTGGGCATCGTGGAGTGGAGCCGGAAGGCAGCCTGGTCCTCTGTGTCCAGGACTTCTTCAGTGAGACGCGGCTGCTCGATCTGCAGCTCTGGATTCCAGGGAGCCCGTGCCACCTCGAACGCCATGTCATGGGCCACCAGAGAGTTCTTCACCCCTGGGAGGACAAAGTGAAGCGGCTGAGGAACTTCCCTTCCACCAGGCCCCCATTGTCCCTTCCTGCACCCTAGCCTCAAAGGTAAATAAATAAATACATCAATGCACAGCCCATGCTCCAGTCGCTGCTGTGAGCACAGGATCCCTCATGCGCCTGGCAAAGTGCAGCACAGCTGCGAGCTCACAGCTGCTGCCCAGCATCACCCACAGCCCTCAGAGGAGTGTGGTGCCCGTCCCCCTGCACAGCAGCAGCACGAGCAGCTCAACAAAGCTGCAGGAACATGAGCTGGAAACACATCCCAGCAAACCCAGCAGCGATTGTCCTGGGGGATTGGGACAGTGGCCTGCAGGAAGAGACACAGGTCCTGACCTCTGCAGCTCTGTGAGAGCTCCTCCCTTATATGTGGAAAGAAGAACCCATGTAAGGACCACAGCATACAGAATTGGGAGTCTAAAAGCACTCATGGAGGGCACAAAGGACACAAGAACCAGACTTAAGTCCCACATCCAAGTCTACTTTAAAGTTTGTGGAATGGGTGTGAACCGCACCCAGCGTGTGCTCCCAAACCCTATTGCTGTAGTGCAGTCCATTCCCATGGAAAAAGGATGAGCTCGGATACCCCAAGGCCTGGACATTGCCTTCAATGGCTCTGTTCTGGTACAAGATGAAGTCCCACAAATCTGTATCAATTTTCCACCCCCATGTTAACTCAGGATCTTCTGCTTTCAGTCTCCCCTCCAGCCTGGGGGCAGCTGCCCATTCCCCCTGCAAGTCCTGCAGCAGCCATGCACTGGAACTTGTGCAGGAGATGCTCTGCTCGTGCCACAGCTCTGCCCCATGGGACGTGGGGTTGCGAGGACTCCTGCACTGCCTCCAGCCCCAGTGCTCAGGGTAAGTGCCCGCTTTCCCTTTGCCAAGTGGAACAAGCCTGAGATTTGACACAACTCTTCCCCAGAGCTTTCCAGTGAGGGCTCTGTGTGTGCAAACAAAGTGGGGAATGCAGGGATGTAGCAGCCACAGAAATTGACCTTGCCACCATACAGGAAATGTTTTAGCACGTTTCCAAGACTTGTTTACAGGAAGGGGGACCAGTGTCCGCCTCATTTCTGACTATGATGCCGGCAGCAGCATTTCTCAAGGCCGCGCAGAGCAGTGGGACACGGGCAGGCAGCCTGCACGCAGGGGACACGTGCCACTCCTGGACCCGGCCCCGCGGGGCGGATGGCCTCTGCGCAGCCAGCGGTCCTGCAGCTTCTCTGAAGCTGTAAAGCACACCCCCTTTAACAGGAGCAAGTTTCAATGACAGACATCCAACACCACCCACTGGTGCCTCTGCACCAGTGCAGCCCTGGCGCCTGGCTCACAGGTTCTGGATCAGCTTGAGAGGGGAAATGAACCCTGCGTGCTCAGTCTGCGCCTCCCAGGGCAGCTGCGGGGACGTCGCTGCAGCAGAGCTGCTCTCACAGCGACCTGCGCTGAAAGCCGTGCCTGCGTGCGGGAGCTGGGAATTCTGTGGCTCACTGCAACAGCTCTGCAGCTGGAGGCTCAGGAGCTGACCCACATGAGTTTCCTCAAAAGAGGGATGGAGCTGCAGGAAGCCAGCCCTGCAGCGTACCGCCCTGTTGCACGCTGGGCAGGGAGGCACGGATTTTCCTGAGGCATCAGCAGAGCTCCAGGAGCAGTACCACACATTGTGAGCTGGCCCACACCTCCCATTTTGCAGACAGGGTTGTGTCTGTCTGGCCACACTTACGGCAACACGCGCCATGCCAGACATGAGGCCTCAAGGAAACCCAAATGTTTTGCAGCTGCTACCTTTCATACTTTCCCTGGGCTGAACACAGACAATTTCCTCTGCCTTCAATTCCATTACATGGACAGACAATTTTATACATACAACACTAACTTTGCAATGAAAGTTTGAAAAACTAAAAAAGCAGAGATCTGATGTCAGTTATGAGGGACTCCAGAGACCAGGAGGCAATCCCCGCAAAGCTGAGGGGTTCACCACTATAGTGGCAGAAATCAGAGAGAGACAAGACCTACCTCCCACATCCAAGTCCACTTTATAGTTGACGAAATGAGTGTGAATCGTACCCAACGTGTGCTCCCAAACCCTATTGCCATACTGCAGTCCATCCCCGTGGAAAAAAGAAGAGCTTGTGTACCCCGTGGCCTGGACTTTGCCTTCGATGGCCCCATTCTGGTAGAAGATGAAGTCCCACACGTAATCATAGTTGCCCACGGTTGTGATGGACCTGAGGACCAGCGCAGAGTTGGCCACCCCACCGTAGTAGAGCGACTGCAGGTTGGAGTAGTGGCGCCTCAGAGGGGACCCCAGGTTCTGCTCGAAGATGCAGAGCGTAGCCTTCCTCCCGCCAGGACTCTCGTGTAGAGTGTGTGTGTCCATGTAGGTGGCTGTGTATGGGCAGTCAACCCCACGCACCAAGGGGGAGGCGTAGCGCCCGATGCCAAAGCTCCCATCCATGTAGCGGGTGGACATCCCCCCAGGGCAGTTGGAGCCGTACACCGACAGCGCCTCCTGCACGCTCATCTCGTACACAATCCTCTCCCCATTGTATCTGATGTCAAACAGGCGCATGCCTGTCTTCAAGCTCATCCCGAAGGCAAAGCTCCAGCCCTGGAAGGTGACATGGTTGCTCCTGACGCTGTAGCGCAGACCGTGGGGCTCATACTGCAAAGGGAATGTTGCAGCCATGGGCACTCGGGGCCTCATGGATGAGAAGTCCCCGTCCTGTGGTGCTCTCCTCACCTTCTCCACTCGGACACCGCCTTGCACGTAGGCCCTCTCCAGCTCCGACATGTCCCTGTAGTACTGCCCATTGTAGAAGACCCTGCTGACCACCCACTGTGCTGGGTCCAGGTTGCTGTGGTCCACCAGCACCTCCAGCCCCATGGGGTGCAGGAAGAATCCGCTCACGTTCTGGAACATGATGAACCAGGCGAGCCGATCTCCAGACTGGAATCCACGGGGAGCTGCTGTTACGGCTGCCAGATTGGTCCCGTCATACTCCATCACCTCCAGCATGAAGGATGGAGCTGTGGGGAACACTTGGCTTTTAAAGAAATCTGCAGTCTGCTTGTACTCCGTGGGCAGTGCTGGTCTGCGGTGGTACGGCACCTTCCCCCCATACTTCTGCACTGTGACGTCCCGGTGGTACGTCGGCACCGGCAGCGGGCCCACCACGTACTCAGTGATGTTGGGGTCTGCCTGGTCCCCGAAGTACAGCACGGCCAGTGCCTCCCGGGGCGGGCGGGCCCCCCCGGCATCCAAGAACCGCAGTACCTCAGCCTTGGTGGGGAGCTGCACGTCCACGGAGGCGATGCAGTTGTCGGAGTGTTTGGCACGCACGGCGTCAGCCAGCGGCACCCCCAGGTTGCCCCGCAGGTACTGCACCACCCGCGCCAGCTCCTCGGGCGTCAGGTCGGCAAAGACCCGGCTGCGGCCGTCCTCTGCCTCCTCCTGCTGCAGGGGCTGCTGCTGGCAGGCGCCGGGGGCCCGGGCCCTGGTCAGCAGCACGCAGACGAGGGCGAATATCGTGGCCAGGGCCAGGAGCAGCAGGACGAGCGCCGTTTTCACGTTCATGGCTTCTGCCTGTTTCGAGGCTTTCCAAGTAGCTTTCAGAGCAGGGTTTCTAACTGCTGCCTCTGACAGTTTACACTGCACTGGATGGATTAGCACGGAAAGTACAAAAGCCTGGGAGAGGCTAGGGGAGGAGAACTGAAATTCGTGGTGACCAGAAAGGGCAGACCTCACTCAGCTGCAGCCCGCTCTGCCTTCCTTCACCAGCAGTGCCCTGAAAGAACCAGTAGAGATGCAGGGACAGTGACTCAGACCAACTTCACATCACTGTTGCTTTTTCAGTCCAGCCCAGCTTCCTGAGGCTGCCTGTAAAAATGAAGATCCTGTAGTCAGCCCAAGGTGGTGGGACCACAGCGAGGCTCTCACAGGCTGAGAATTGTTGCCGCTCTATAGAATTTCACCTCTTTGCAACTCACCAAATTTCCTTGTTTATCAGGCTGCTTCCTTGCAAACATTCTCCCTGGCAGCATGGTTTCAAGCTTGGATTTGCTTTTTATTTTAGTTTTTAAAATCTTCCACATGGAAGCCTCTGCTGAAAACACATCCACCTGTGTAGTAGTAGAAACGTTGGCAGGCACAGAGAGATGTAGTTCAGGACGAAGTTCTGGCCTCGGTGCACTGCGAACAACTAGCTCTTAGTTTGCACCTCTGAGCAGTCATTAACCAATTAATCCCCCAGCATTCCACGGAAACAAGATCAAGCAGCTTTTGCCTGTGCCTTAAATTCAAAGGTAAACTGAGGTGCAGCTTCAGAGAAGATCGCTCAAGGACAAGCACAACCTTGTCCCCCTCACTTTGTGGCATTCATACGGGCAGCTGCTGGCAGTGGCAGCCCCATGCTACACTGCTGTCCAGGCTGAGCCACCTCCAAGGTTTCTCCGAGAGGTCACGACAACTGCCCTCAGCCATTGCCACTGAAGATCTCGGCTGGTCTTGCAGCACCACCACCAATCCTTGGTGAGACAACAGGACCGGGTGCTCCATCCTGCTGCACAGCAAAGGGGTAGGTGAGACACACTGCTTCAGCCACAGTCCCTGCCTGCTCCTGAGCTGGTGCTGAGAAGCACAAGATATCCAAGAGAACCACAGCTGGAGATTCAACCCAACATTTCCACTCCTGCTGCCAGCCTCACCTCACCTCACCCTGGCCTTCCCTTCTTCCTCCGTCAGAGTTTCCTGGTGGGAGTCAGGCCCTCCCCCAGCCTGCAGCACTGTTCTGCTTCCTCTGCAGCAGGTCTCACCCTGGACTCAGCCTCTCCTTGGTCCTTGGCCACACTTCCCAGATATCACACTGGCAGGCAGGCAGCCACATGGTTTCAGGACACACTCCATTGTCCTCACCACCATGGGCGGCTCTCAACCTTCTTTAGCCTCAGCTGCAGCTGTGCAGGCACAGTCACTCCGTGCCAGCAAGAGTCACTTCTGCTCACTGGCTGCTGCACCAGCGAAGCCCATGGAGCCACAGCAGCCATTTCACGCGGCTGCTGTGCCAGAAGAGGGGATCACTCTGTGGCACGGACACAAGCAATGGGAAGAGACAGGACCTATGATAGCAGAGCCTTGGCTTCATGGGATGTAGCAGCTACAGGTTTCAGAGTACCCCGCTCTCATTGGCTTTCCACCAATGTGGAATGATTCTGTCTCTAACAGCAGAATCAGATGCCTGAGTAGCCCCAAATTAAGCAAAGACGTGTTGAATTCCAACACAGTATTTCAATCTATGAAGTCAACAAGGCTTTGTGTTTCTCAGGGTTAGGTTCAGCAGAAAAATTCCCTTCTGGTGTAGACCAGAACACAGTACCCCATTTCACTCAGTGCAGAGAGGAAGCACTGATGCACAGGTGCAGGGCACACCTCCTGCCTCCCAGGAACTTAACCAGCCTTCTGCTGCTGCATGCCTCTGCACAGCCGAGTGGACACTGCTGCACCAACCATGTCTACGGTCACATTTCCTTGTAGAACCAAAGAGGAGATCATTTAGTTTTGACTTTGCCTCTTGGTGCTGCATCTTGAGTCCCTTAGAGTCAAAGCACAAGCTGCAATTACAGATTGCCATCTTCTAAGCAGCAGACCAGTAGTTTAAGAGAACTGGACAAACTCCACAGACCTTATGTGGCCCCACAAATCACAACTCAACCCTGCATCTTGTCTGTCGGATGTCTGAAAATAAAGTGTGGGAGCACTTATTCCTGTGCATGTTGGGTATTTGGAACCCAACAAAAGAGCAGAAAGCCCAACCTGTAATGATGTCCCCATGACAAAGAAATCCGCAGCACACCCTGGGCCTGCAGAGTACAGCTGGCACAAAGCTCTGCGCTGCCTCTGTCCCACTCCAAGGTATGTGCCATGGATGTCATGTCTAATATCTTGTTATTTAACACTGCTCATTCCTGCTGTACTTTTCAAGCTGAAGACTTTTTAAGTCTATTACAGGAACACAAGAATCAGCCTGCGCTTTCTGAGAGCTCTGTTCCAGAACACACAAAACTCTCCTAAATCTGTCTCCATCTTGCGGCAGACATTTCAGGAAGCAGTAATTAACTGAGCCTGCAGAGACAAGAAACCGGTGTCAATACGCAAGTGATAAAAGTAATCAGGGATCTTTAAGGGCCATACGTACCACAGGAACTGCATCTTCTCCAAAAGGACCCTGAAGCAGCTTAAAGCTAACCTAGAATTTTAAAAATGGCATGTCTCACTAATAGCAGCATGACTTGTTTACAACCTGTTTGGTGCACAAACCTCTTCCCACAGCTCAGCTCACCAGTCTGATTAGACTGTTCCATACCTAACATGGAGAATTCACATCCTTCTGCTGTTTACTTCGGCTACATGGTTGCTTTTAGGCACTGCTGGCCAGTACAACTTATATTTGGTAAATTGTCCAAATGTCTCCCAAACAAATGCAGTAGTGGGGAATTTGCTGTGCTTTGCCCACACAGAAAGGCAGAGGTGACAGAAATAGTCTCTGAAATTTATAGAAACTGAAGCGGAGACAGGGAAACTGGTTCAGGAAACTGAGCCAGTGGCTGCCAAGCAGCTGGGTAGAGTACAGTACAAAAAACTTCCCTTGCCAGTTTTCCTGACATAGGCACGTCTTCAGCAGACCACAAGCCAAACTTCAGACACTGGAAAACTCCCACTCTCCCATCTCATATGGTCAGCTCACGTAAAAACAAACTCATGGAAATTGCTTGACCCTTACTCAAGTTGGCTATGCTTCTGGCAGTGTTTTTGTCTGCACACAACTGCTGTGCTTTTATTCTCCTCTCAAACTTTTAACTTCCACTGCAAATAGAACCAGGGATGTCTCAAGAAACTGAATTAGAGCACTAACAGCATGCTGCCACTTCTCCTGGAGAGCAGAGCAGAAACCACTGCACTGAGGGGTGAGGATCACAGACAACAAATCCCTCCCCACTCCTGCACATGAAGTATGCTCCCTACCAACACCTGCCAGCACAGCAGTCCCAGACACTCCATCCTTCCAGAGGACCGCTGGCAGAGGGCTGCTGGGCGCTCCCTTTCTTCTGGCCGCAGCAAGGAGGTCCCCCTCCTGCCACACTGCATTGAGCCCTGCCAGCAGCAGCCCTTCCAGCTCTGGCTCCAGCCTCCTCCACCCCAGGGACCTGTGCTTTCGGCTCCATTCCCACCTTCCCTGAGCACTGCAGGCTCCAGCAGGACTTTCCCACACCACGGGAAGCACCATACAGCAGGCGGCCCGGCAGGAGGCAGGAAGCAGCTGTCCACAGGCTGCTACTCCTGCTTCTTGGAGGCTGAAGATTTTGAGGACAGGCGAGCCAGGCCAGGTCTTACCCAGCTGCCCAGTGCTCCTCAGGTTCGATCACAGCCCCCACCTAGCGGCACCCAAACCGGGGAGGGACACGGCCTCCAGGTCACGGAGCAGAGCAGGACACCAGCAGCTGGCAGACAGGGTGCCTGGGGAGCGAGTGCTACTCAGCTGAGCACTGCAGAGCAGGTCCCTGTAGCCCAGCCTGCGGTGCAGTGTGCTGAGGAAGTGGGACGAGAATAAGGGCACATCTCTGGGCAGAATGGAGGATGCTTTGGCCTGTGGTTCCTTTGGTATCGCATGCACAGCATAATCAAGAGCGTAATAGGCCACACACTGAATGCATGTGCCAGGTAAGGCATTCAGGTGCCTGTCCTACAGCACTGCAGACATCTGCACGGAGACCCTGCTCTGCAGGGATGCAGGAGCAGACATGGAGTGGGCTGCAGATCTTACAGTAACATCATGCAGATTACTCTCATCTGAGTGTCCCAAGAGGGCCTGAGTCCAACACATGGGGCAAGAACAGGGCAGATCTCATCAAACCCAAGCCCCTGAGCCTAATGTAAGGCATGATAAAGGAACAGAAACAACCTAAAAAGCAGCACACACACTGAAGTATACAACAGTTAAAAAGAGGAAAGAGGAGAATGTATGGAAGGAGCAAGTGGATGTGAGACAGGCAGAACCAAAAACAGACATTATCACTGCACTGTGTAAGAGCTCAGCATCACAGACAATGGGCTAGCTTAAAAGAATTCAAAGTACCTTATTTTAATTTCTTGACATGGTAAAAGTTTACATACTTTCATCTGGCAAAGAGAGCTCAACAAATTAAAATGAATCAATACAAAGAAACACAGGGGGGAGTGCCGCTCCCAGATGGCAGCTGGAAAGCAGTTGGTTTGTTACTGAATATTTATTAGCGGGAAGACTAAGAGTTGACTAACTACAAACAACAACAGAAGAGTCTATAGAAAGGGCCAGTGGCCCTCCACACTTTGGGCAAATCCCTGGGAAACCAGCAAGAGACAACATGGCTCTTAGATGTGGAAGTAGAAGAAACAAAAACAAAGAAAAAAAAAGGGGGGGGGTGTTCATTTCATTTGTCACTGTTGTTACAATGAAGTTAACACAACTATTAAGGTTACTGCACAATAAGAATATATGGGTGTAACAGCAAGACCTGGAAAACAGCAAGGTTCCAGAAACAAATGATTTAACATTCCCTTAATGTGGGACTTAAGTAGAAACGCTATAAATAAGAAAATTTTGGAACCTGCAGCGTTATGGGACCACTTCCCACAGACAAGATCTGATGCAACACAACCAGTCATTTCCAAAGGGGTTTGCAATGGACCATGAAACATTCCAGCAGCTTAAAGGAGTCACCAGGCACAAGGGTGCCCTTTTGCAGGGGAAAGAATACAAGGTTTGTAATGGTACCAGGTGAGAATTGGCCATACTCACCCCAAGCACCTATTGTCACAGCTGGCCTGCTCTGCCTGGACAGCAGGAAGCACTGCCAGGAGACAGCAGGTTGCAGTCTGACCATGTGTGGAAGCTATCAGGAGTTTAGCATCAGACCTCTGGCCCCTCCCTTCTCTCAGTCTGGGCAAAAACATCTCATGCTGAGGGGGCACCAGGGCACACGTGAAGTTGGTTTTAACCAAGAAAGTGGCTCTAGTCAAATTGCAAACTGGACCAGAAGCCACATGAGCTCACAAACAGCCAGTGCAGCAACCAGCCCGTGACAAGCACCACCTTGAGCTCTGCACTGATCTGGCCATAACTGACAAGGCAGAGATAGATAGGCTGGGCTCTACCGAATCAGAAAAAAGCCAGAAAAGGATTACAGATCTCTCAGTGGCACTGGAACGTGGCTGTGGCCACCAACCCAGAAGGGGCAGGGTCCTCTGTCTTTGCAGTTAAGTCAGTGCAGAGCATTGGCAGAGGGGCTGAGCTACAGCCAGCAGCTTCCAGCCACTGCAACGCCACCCAGGCTTGGTCTTGTGCTGAAGACTGTCTGCCCCATTCCCAGAGACTGCAGTGAAGCCTCCAGCCAAGGCATGGGACAAGATAAGGGCTTGGTCACTACTGTAGTTCCTACTCGGGTAGGAAGAAAGGCATGAAGGAATGTTCCTGCCTGGCTGATGCTCTCACTCTGCAGTAGCCTCTATGGCATCCCAAAGCAGCAAGGCCCTTTCATTACCAGATATTAGAGGGAGAGAGAGCTCCTGAGACCTGAATAAAACCAATCACAAAACTAGGTGAGAATTTCTTTAGATTTTAACTAAGAATGCGATACTATTTCCAGCCAGTTTCCCATCTCGATAGTCACGTAACAAACCAAGGCAATGACGGTCTTTAGTTGACTGAACAGTTCTCAAGTTCAAATGTTGACACTTAATAAAGAGTCTCAGCATTGCTGCTCCGAGGCCTCTTGATCTTCTCAATGTTTTTAAGGATCATGTCATGCAAAGTGACCTGCAAAAAGGGAGAACAAAACTCAGAAAAGGAGGCAAGTCATTTAGCATTCAGCTTTCATAACAACCACTGATTAGAACAGCAACACAGCTCACCCAGGCTCTACTCTCAACCCTTGCTTGCAATCACCTATCTGGTTAAAATAAGGGCTTCATTCAGCAACACTTTACAGAAGCTACTGCATAGAATACCAAAAAGATATTACAGAGTCTAGAAATGGCTTTATACTGCCTGAAGAATTTAGGATCACAGGTTCCCGCAGCAGTGAAAGGAATATTTTGTGCTCGACTCCCATGAATGCTCAGTTGGAAACACCTGTGTCTCTGGGTGCTTCCTCCTCTGGTGAGGAAGCAATAAACGCTTAAGGTCTTCTTGTTAGAGCCAAAGAACATCAGGGAAGAGACAGGCTTCTTGCCAGGACCAGGTGTAATCACAGGGAAAGGGGAAAGCAGCGGAAGGATCAAAAGGGCTCTTTCCATTACTATGTGGAGAGCCAGTGGGAGCTCTGTTTTTTCACTTACATATTGATTCCTCAGCTCTGAAATGATCAGGCGCAGACTAATGTACTCCTTCTCATCGATCTCTGTCACTGTGCGGCGGTAGTCCTCCTACAGAGAACAGATGCATGGCTAAGTGGCCTGAGCTCCAGTGTGCTTCCCATATACCAAGAGAAGGTCCTAGCTTTTACAAAGGAATCCCCCCTTCAGCTTCCTCTCCTCTAATGCAGATACTCTGTATACTTGTATAGTCCCCCCCCCTCCCGCTTTTCCCACAGGGCCCTTAGCTAAGAAGAACAGTGATAAAGTGGCCTAAAGAGTCTCAAAAAGCAGCAGCATGTAACCTGTAAAGCTTCACTTCCCCATTTACTTACCACATGAGGGTACTTAGCTATTTTGGAAACCAACTTGGCTCTTGTGATATAATATCTGTTAGACAAATGGAGACCAGAAGTCAGACAAACAGCAGCAAGATTTTTTCCAGGCCCAACCTGCCCTAGCAAAGCTGGGGTATCTTCCCCAACAGGTTACTTTTCCCAACAGGACTCCCAAAAAGGGCTCTGTTCTCTCATACCTAGAAATCTGGTCCAGATAAGATGCTGCCTCACTCTCCACAGTTCGAAGCTCAGCAACTGTTTCTTCCTGCAAGGGAAGGCAAGGAAGCCTTATCACGAGACTGAAACTGGCCAGCATGGCTCTAGAAGCACTGTCTCAGCAGATCCACGTTAAGCTCAGATTTGGGTTTTAAAACCTAAACCAATTTCATGACTGCAGTCACTGGATACCACCAAGTGGTTTGGAAGAACCCCAGAGATCCATGCTCCTGGGGCACAGTTCTCTGCTACAGTAGGGCATACAGCCAGTGATATCTCACCTGAATAGAAACACCAAAGTTGTTTCCATCTTCTATCCTAGGAATTAGAAGCTGCACCCACATTTTGACCTGCAGTGGAAAGATCACAGTACAGATCATTGCCAAGATCTTCACAGAGTCCTCTCAAAAGTTTTACCAAAAACCCCCCTAAGGCTCTGTCTTTGCCATGCAGCTCATGGTATACTCCTACAGGTCCAGGTCCTTCTTGCTGACACAAGATTTCTGAGTAGATTGTTTGTCACGTGGCTGCGAAGCCACACAAGCCAGCACAAGCACAGCTTCCCAAGGGAAGTTCTCCTGACTGCGTCAAAGCAGCTCTCAGCAGGTGTCTGTTACTATGCATGAGGGTAAAGAAAGGCCTCAAGGAAGGAGCCTGCAAAACAGACAATGTCCTCCTTCACAAGGTGTACTATACAACCCCCCCCAAGGGGTCAGAAAAAGAACATTTCCCTACACATACCTCCCAGCTACTTTCAGAATGGTAGGAATCCTGCACTTTCTCATTTATAAAATATACAATATCTTGCTCCTCCCACTCAGAGAAGCTTTGCAAAAGCAAAGAAATGAAAGTATTCTAGGCTCCCAGTAGAACTAAGAATACTAAGGGCTGCAGCCCATACCTACCGTATTACACTTCTCTATAAGCAGCCTGATCTCTGGTTTCACTTTCTCAATGATGTCCACCAGCTGCTGGTTGCTCTTCAGCATCCCATTGGGCATCACAAACACTTTGGTACCTATAGCGGCAGAGGAGACAAACATATCAGCCCCATGTAGCAGCAGCAGCACCAGGAGATCTGAGCATCTTGTCTCCCACAAAGGCTAGTAGCAGACACTGAGCTAGGCTATAGCTAACCTGTGAGGAGGGGGAAAACAGCAGCAATTGCCACAAAGGAAGAAAGAGGAAACACAGAGCTTAGATGAGGACTGAAGAGCTCTAGTCTGCTGAGGCTAGGCACAAAGGATTTTCCTGACACACATCACAGAAAGAGGTGTTTCTGCCTCAGCTAAATCCAAAGCCTGAGCTCTTCCTCCAAGCAAGGAAAGCTTTCAATACAGAGTCACAGAGAGGCCAACTGCTCCTGTCAGCAGGCCAAGCTCAAGCAACTATTACTCGTGTCTATCAAGAGAAATCCAAATTATGCTTCTAAAAGCTGGAATCTGACTCCTCCACAACAGAACAGCCGTAGGTGAGGCTCTGAGGTTGCAGGGATAGGACTGCATAAGCAGCAGCTACTGTCAGGACAGGGCGAATAGGATTCATGCGATTTCATACTCTTAAGGCATGGCTCAGGGGGCAGGCAGCAACAAAGAGACTTGGGGGCTCTTACCCTGAAAGGTCTCTTCGCGGTCTTCCAGCTTCCTCTTTTTCATATTTGGCTAAAATATACAAAATGTTTTACTCACAAACTAGTCGTAAGCTATAAAACTGTTGCAGAGGAAATAAGGATAATGTTAGAGCCTCTGCTATGCTCCTGGTTTCTAACCATCCTTCTTTAAAAACAAAGGACTGTGAAGTACAGCATTACCCTCCAGCAGACTTCCCAAGCTCAAGAGACCAATTCCTAAAAGCCATTGGGAGGCTGTTGTTAAATAAGAATATCCTAATCCAAAACAGAGTAGGCCATGCAGTTTTAATTATCAGAAGCAGAGCTCTCAGCCAAGAGAGTAACCTTACCCCATCCAGTCCATCATGGCTGTTCGTGAGAAGAATTGGGTCAGGCACTGGGAGGTTCATGTCCGAATGGATCTGAGTGAGATCATGAATATTCAGAATAGGCTCCTGGAAAACAATGCAGGTTTGTTATTTAATTATGAAATAACAACTTCTGTAACAGCAAGCACAATAAGAAGACAAAAGTTTCAGATCTGCCCCTTATCCATCCACAAATTAAGGATGAACGAGAAAAACGTCTAACAATAGGAGTGTGGCAAGACCTCCCTCTGTCCAAGAGCAGAGTGCCAGCTCTAGATTATTATCAAAACTATTGTCCGTCCACAACACTGGGCACGCTGGAGTCCCACAGCATCATGAAGAATAGGCCAAAGTTGATGAATATGCAAGAAAGCCAAACATATTGATCACACAAAGAAAACTGAAAAAGGAAGCACACCCTCTAGAGCTAGCAGCGCTCCAGTGCATGCAAGCAGCTGAGCCTCTGCTTCACTTGTTTGCATGATGGCAATATACACAAGTAAATGCACAGGAAGGATCTGTCCCACTCACATCACTTTTTGGCATGTAGCTTGAAAATGAAATGGAATACAGAAGACAATATCGATCTTACTTTCAGGAACCCATCAAGTTCTAACAGCTTCTTTGGGAAAAAGTTTGCCACCAGATCTTCAGCCTGAGGGAGAAAGAAGAGACTATGAAGTGAAATAATACCATAAATTCCCCCTGAGCAAATGAACACTGGGCAAAACAACTGCCCAAAGCCAGGAAACAGCAGAGAACACGTTCTGCATGCCAACAGGCTTCACACAAAGCCAGAAGGAAAAGATGTTGGGATAGCCATGAGGCTGTATAACCTCACTTCAGTCAATGACTGAAGCAAGCTCTGAGCACTGTTAAGATTAAAGAAGATGCTCAAACTGCAGCAAATTGTGTTGAAAAGATACAGCCAAGCTACCCCTTTCCTGCCCTACTGTGTTCTAGCCAGGGGGATGCTCACCTCGCTCGTGATCCGCTCCCTGAAGGAGTCAACCTACAGAAGAAATAAAGCAACAGTTCAGAAACGCTCAGAAACATTTGGCTCAGAACAGGACAAGCAGTGGGCCCAGTGCTGGGGGTTGGGGGGGTCGCCCACAGCCTGAACCCGGGGGGGGCGTCCTTGTCCTTGTGAGGGCACGCTGGGAGCCAGAGGACCCCAGGAAGGATGAGCAGGAGCTGGATCAGCCCGGCGGCCCCCTCACCCACACGGGCTCAGCCCCAGGGGCCATCCCGCAGCGCGACGAGAGGGCCGGAACGGGAGCACCAACGCTGAAACTGCCGCCTGCAGCGCAGGATGGCGGCTGTCGCGACACGGGGCGGGAAACGCCTCGGCGCGCCCCCGCGGGCCACCCCGGGCGGGAGCGGCGGAGCCCCAGGCCGAGCGGGGGCGTGGGCCAATAGGCCGCGCTGGGAGCGGAGGCAAAGAAACGGCCGAACGGCCCCACCGAGGCTCGCGCTCGCCGCTGCTGCCGGGCCCCACACAAGGCCCGCGCCGGCGCCTCGGGGCGGGCGACGGCAGCAGAGGGCCGTTAAGCGGTGGAGAGCGGCGGGCGCACCTTGAGCTTCACCTCCGGGTCCACCTTGAGCAATGAGGCCATGGCGGCGGGGGCGGATCCGGGTCTCGCTGTGCCGCGGGGCCGCGCTCGCCGCCTGCCCCACCACCGCCGGCTTCGCCGCCACCGGAAGTGAGGTCACGCGGCGCCCCGCCTGGTCGCGCCGCCGGGTCCTGGCAGCCCACAGGAGAGAGGTAAAGGAGAAAGCGGAGAGAAAAATGGCCGCCACTGCGGCTTCTACACCCCTGCTAGGACCTCGCCGCGGTGCGCGTCACGTCCGGCGGAGGCCATGGCGGCGGCGGGGGCTGGGGGTTGAGCCGAGCGCAGCGGCATGGAGGGCGGGCGGCCGCCCGCCTGCACTACGCAGGTCAGCTTCGTGTGCCAGCGCTGCAGCCAGCCGCTGAAGCTCGACACCTCCTTCAAGATCCTCGACCGGCTCACCATCCAGGAGCTCACCGGTACCCGTTACGGGGGGGCGGGGGGCCGGGCCGCACCGGGGGGCGCTGACCGCTCTTCTCCCGCAGCGCCGCTGCTGACCGCCGCCCCCGCCCGGCCCGGGGATGCGCAGGAGGAGGAGAGCGCGCTGAGCGAGGTACGGGAAGGGGGGGGCATGGGCAGGGCGCAGCTCCGTGCAGGCCCCGGTAACGGCAGTGCCCGTCCCCGCAGGAGGGCTTCGTGGAGGGCCGGCAGGACGGCGTCTCCAGGAGGTTCATCCCGCCTGCCAGGTACGGCGCAGGGCCCCGGGCCGGGGGAAGCTGTCATCCCACGGTGGGGCACTGCATGTGCTGGCGCTGCTTCAAGCCCCTCCCGGGTCTGGTTTCCGTGGGCTCTGAAATACGCCCCGGGGCAGCCCTTTAAAGGCACATAAACACACTGAGTGTGTTTTATCGGTTGTGGGTTAATGCAAAACACTGTCTCGGTAGAGCTCCTTGAGCTGCTGCCCCTCAGCCATTGTCCAGCACGCTCTGTGTGTTCTCCCTTCCTGAGCGCTGTCCCAGCTCTCAGTTTCACACTAAGCTCCCCATACCCTCTGCACTCAATTCTCGGTAAAATTCTTTCCAAGAATGATGTCGACAGAAAGCGCCAACAGCTTCACTCTGATCGGAGAGGCGTCAGATGGAGGCACGATGGAGAACCTCAGCAGAAGGCTGAAGGCAAGTTTCCGTGAGCTGGTAACTGGAGACTTTGGATTTGATGTCCTTAGTGGTCTTTTCCAACTTAAATGATTCTGTGACTATGAATATAGCATCAATTTTTCTAGACTACTTGCAAGATTAGAATGCAGAGTTTGTCATAGTGTTAGCCTTCAGATATTTTTTTGGTGAATAGTTAAGCAAGCAGAGCTGGCTTATTTTAAATCAAGACTTAACCTGTTAAAATGCTTTACCAAGTGAAGAGGCACAGGGCCACCCATTGGGAAGCAGCTGCCTGCAGCTTTGCTCGAACTAATGGTGAGCTTCTCCCCTAGGTTACTGGTGACCTCTTTGATATCATGTCTGGGCAAACAGATGTGGATCACCCCCTTTGCGAGGAGTGCACAGATACGCTGCTAGACCAGCTAGACACACAGCTCAATATCACAGAGAACGAATGCCAGAACTACAAGTGAGTTGGTCGGGGAATGAGCTGGTTTAGTTTGAAACCTAAGGAAACAATACAGACTTGATTTTGTTTTCTGTGATCAGTAAATGGATGCTCCTGACTTAAGCACTTGGTTTTATCTCTGACTGTATAAGATGAAATACCTACTTCTGAGGATCCTCTGGTACACAGCTTCTCAAACTGAAGTCTGTGACCACACTGGAGTGATAGATGCCACCTGCCCAAGGTGCCAGTGTGGCAGCGTTTGCTGTGTGACCCAGGCACTTCAGTTATTCACAGGCAGTAACCATCACCATCTTGTTCCACTGTGCTGCATCCGCACTCCTGACTCACAGTGCAAGATCAAAGTAGATTAATGAGAGATACACTCTAGGTACATCAAGATCAGAGTTCCTGTGTACAGTACTGCTCATGTGCATGGCCTGCCACAGAACCGTGAACTGTTGGCAGAGGGCCTTTTTCAGGATTCCTGTTCTGGTGATCATGTAAATTTCTCTCCAGGAGATGTCTGGAGATACTGGAAAAAATGAATGAGGATGATAAGGAGAAACTGCAAACAGAACTGAAGGAACTTGCACTGGAAGAAGAGAAACTGATTCAGGAGCTAGAAGATGTTGAGAAGAACCGCAAGACTGTGGCTGAAGACTTCGAGAGAGTCAAGGCAGAGGCAGAACGACTGGAGCAGGAAGAAGCTCAGTGAGTAAACTACAACTACAGTCTGTGACAGGAATTTTAGGTAGCATTTTAATGAGATTACAAAGTAGAGAAACCTATAAACAATGCCCAAAGGCACATGGCTTGTTCTTTGCAAAACTGAAGTTGGCTCATCCAAGAAAACTGTATATTTAATATATGAATCATGTGAGTACTCACATCTTTTCCTCTAGAGCCTTGTACCTAACATTTCTTGTCTTGATTTTATTTGAAGGTATCAGAAAGAATACTGTGAATTCAAGAGACAACAACTGGAACTAGATGATGAACTGAAAAGCGTGGAGAACCAAATGCGTTATGCCCAGATGCAATTGGATAAATTAAAGAAAACTAATGTGTTCAATGCAACTTTCCACATCTGGTAACACAGACACTGGAATATTGCTTCAGTTTGCTCAAATACTGCAATATAGAACTGTTTAAATAAGACTGCATTGGACAGAAAAGGTGCTAGTAAGGTTGTAGTTAGCCCTCAACACACTAAATGATCCCAATCTCCTAACAGTAGCAGCTCAAAGAGATTTGCTGCACTGTGCAGATGTCTGAGTAGCCTGTGAAATGGCTCTTTGCTAACCATGTTAACTAGCTGGCATCTACTGTGCTAGACAATTTTCTGTCAGGCTTCAAGGAGCATGCAGCTCACTTGGTTTTTTTTGTTTTGTTTTCCCAAACAAACTCCTTCATAAAAACCAGAATATTGTTGGTATTTATATACGCTTTTAAACCAGGGTCCCCAAACCCTCATTTTGCATGATTAGTAGCGTGCATTCCATAGCTGTTTGTAGGTGGCCCTTGTTTGGTTAGCATGCTAAATGGCTGTTCCTGCCCCAGTGCATTTATTTATAATTCCTCTTATCACAGGCACAGTGGTCAGTTTGGCACAATAAATAACTTCAGACTTGGCCGGCTCCCCAGTGTTCCTGTAGAATGGAATGAGATCAATGCAGCCTGGGGGCAGACTGTGCTGTTGCTGCATGCCCTTGCTAACAAAATGGGCCTGAAGTTTCAAAGGTATATGCAATATAATACACATTTCACTTATGACCTGGATAAAGACTTCTAGACTCACCTGCCTGTGAATCATGTGTCCTTTCAGATACCGTCTTGTACCATATGGCAACCACTCATATTTAGAGTCCCTCACGGACAAATCGAAGGTAAGTTATTCTGCACAAGTTGGAGGAAAATTGACCTTGAACACCCCAGATCCCTGCTGAGACTGAAGGACGCAGAAGACTAAGACTCTGCTCCTGAGAGGGCACCTTTATGAATTTATGGTACAGGAAAGCTGGCTGTCCTGATTTCTCCACATAGTATCTCCGTATCCTGCATCAAGACGCTCATTCTGCCATCCAGGAGCATGAAAAAGGACAGGATTCTCGCATTAGGCAGAGGAGCTGGCCAGAGGAAGTTAATGTGATTTAGGAAGATTGTTGGTGATCAGGAACCCAAGTCTTCTCCTGATAACCACCAATGCTCATGTAGTAGGTGCTTAGCACAAAACAAATTGCACCTGTTACATGCCACAAACTATTTCTAAGCATCCTAGATTTCAGCCTTACACAGACTAAGGATTTGCAATGACAACATCTGGAGTGCTTAGGGTGCCTGAAATCTCTCTTTTTCCAGGAACTACCCTTGTACTGTTCTGGAGGCCTAAGGTTCTTCTGGGACAATAAATTTGATCATGCAATGGTGGCTTTCTTGGACTGCGTGCAGCAATTTAAAGAGGAAGTGGAAAAAGGTGAAACTCGGTTTTGTTTGCCTTATAGGTAAGTGTTGCTATATAACATCAAATTACTACAGTCTTAGGCCTGCTAGATTTCCTTTTAAAAAGAAAATATTATTACATAGTAGGAATTTGAGTAGCAGATTTAAAGTTTAGCACTTAACATCACACTGAAATTAAATGCTTGCTATAGTAATATGCTAATAATCTGTGTATGATATACAGGATGGACGTGGAGAAAGGCAAGATTGAAGATACAGGCGGCAGCGGTGGTTCTTACTCTATTAAAACACAATTTAACTCTGAGGAGCAATGGACGAAAGCACTAAAATTCATGTTAACTAACCTGAAGTGGGGTCTTGCCTGGGTCTCATCCCAATTCTATAACAAGTAATCATGTCAAGAACTTGTCCTGGCAGCTGTAGAGTTCCTGTGTTTTGCTGGAGAAAGTCAGATTAAGATAGATTAAGATGTCTCTCAATACAAACCAGTACAAAATGTTTACAATACCAAAAATCCACAAGACACTTTATTAAAAATAAAAAAAAAAATTACAAGTAGTATATAGAAAAGCAATATGTAAAGTTATATCATTGAGCTGAACTGAATTTAAAAAAAAAAAAAAATCAGCTATTGAATTGATGCTAAACTGGTATTTTGGATGTTTATAGATATGTATATATGTTACTGTCAAAAATGCCAGTGAGTATGATACTACTGTGTTACAGCTTAACAGAACATAGGGATTAGAAAAGTGAAATGTTTCTGACACAGATTAATGCAGAAAACTCATGGAAGGTCTGTCTGGTCACTGAAAAGGAACTACAGCTTGAAATAAAAATTTTTCTAAGTCATATCAGCACTTCTTTTTGCCACTGAACTTTACAAGGGTTTGATACCGTTTAGAATACTGTTAGCTATGATGATATAACCTATTTGTAATACTTTCTGTAGCCTGTTATTGTGCAGAGGTGCACTGAGTAACACCATAGTAAAACACACTACTCTAGCCTGGGAGTGCTTTCCTCTAGCATACACTGGACACAGCATAAGCATCCCTTAGCACTTACACAGGTGTGCTGAACAGGCACCTGCTGCTATGACAGCTGCAGCCAGCTTTCAAAATAGGTGGGATTTGTTCTTTCCACAACACTGCTCAACTAGCTGGCTTGCTTAAGGTAAGAAGAGCAAACAGGCTTCTCAGCACTGGCAAAGAGGGAAGACAGTAACAAGCAGCCTGGATGCAGCAGGCTGTCTGAAACAATAGTTTTTAAACCAGCAGCAAGCAGAAAATAAGCACAGCCCTCTTTGTAATAACTGGGCTTGTGAGTTTGTTGTAGCAATACTGATTACCAGAATGTGGTGTTCAAAATTAAAGAAAAAAAAAAAAAACATTGATTTGGGACTATTTTCAGAGTAACAGTTTGCTACTAATAAACTAAGCAATGGATCCCGAGGACAATTCTACTTAAGAGGCGTAATTCTGTTCTCTGGAACTTTTCTTCTACTTCCTATGGTGCTGCCTTGGAGTAGTACTGCCAATAATGTGTTTCAGTACTGCATATGAAAATTCTGAGATACTTTGTGAAGTGATGCCAGTAATACAGTTTAAATGCTCCACAACCTTAAAAAAAAAAAAAA
>WBMW01003844.1:72193-93065 GCA_013396635.1 Penelope pileata
AAAAAAAAAAAAAAAAACTTATTTGGATACTTATTTTCAGTGCCTAAGAGACATAGACATTAGTTTACAGAGCTACTTCTTAACCTTGCCCTAAATCTAAGAATGATAGTGTTCCACAAACCCCAAGATTAGCATCTTTGCCAAAAGTTGAAACCTCTCAGTATGTCAGAGCAAGAGGACTTTTTTTTTTTTCTTTAAATGAATTGTCTCTACCAAAGAAATAAACTGAAAAAGCTACTGTCTGTAATAGGCTGCTTGTTACAGTATTCAGTAGCAGCTTGGACAGAAAATGGTCCTGTGGAATTGCTTCTCCAGTTGTCAATGAAGCTGTCTCACTGAGTTTGAGCTGCACAGAAGCTAAGGCATGACAATAAACTGACATTAACGTCAGCATGTGCATTCCCGCTGAACTGTTTGTATGCCCTCAAACCCCTCTTACAAATAAATAATAAACTGAAAGATGTCAGCCCCTTCATACTGCTCCCAGTAGAGTCTACCAGCCTCTGGCTGTGCTTAAACGTATAAACAACCTTCACTTTTTTCCACATAGAGCTAATTTGTTTAGAAATTACTGTACCTGCTTCCAGTGCTCAGGATTTAGTATGAAAGCACTTGTGCTGATGATTCCAACTGCCAAGAGCATGAAATCTTCCTTTACTATGAAAAACTTTGCTCTGCACAAGGAAAAGCATCTTCTGGTGTAAAATGATGCTAGTTCTGTAGCACAAGAACACCTACTTTCGTAACCTCTGTACAGCCTACAGACACGTTAGCTTATACAGTTGTTCTGTGCAAATAAAGCCTGATACTATTAATGTTAATTTATGGTGCTGAAGCTAGATTTTTAAGATGAAGTTAAATACTTCCCTAGCTTGCCCCTAAAGCAGATGTGGTGAGGCACATTGTTTTGAACTGGTATATTACAATGCATCAATACTGAAAGCCTCCAGAATTAAAAAAAATAAAGAACAGATGCCCAAAAGACAGCATAATGAGAATTACAGTACTATTTCTTAGATTTTTAACGTTTTAATTTCAAATATGTATTTTAATCAATGTAAGCTACTTACATCTGCAGTTCACTTGGTGTTGAATTTTCAATGGCAGTATTCAGTAAAGTGTCGTAGATGGTATCTCTTTTAAGATAGAAGAAGTCCAGTAGTTGCACACACATCTGATGCAATGGTTTTGCAGGAAGTAAGCAGCCATTATGTCCTGGTGTAGAGATCATATATAATTAGCCATACATTTTGGGTCATTAAACTGAATTAGAAAGAAGCATTAGTTACTGCAAATGAGGGATCAAGATTTTTGTTGCCAACTGCCCTTTGTTTCTGAATGCCACAGGCCCTCTCAATCTCAGTATAATAGCACTCATCCTGAAATTCAGGTGTGCAAATGGTTAAGTCATTTTAGAAAATGTACTCTAGTACTAGGTTTAGTAGGTTTAAAACATCTGAAAGGTTAAGTCTGAAAGGTTCCATGTGCCTTCACAGTATGCAAAGGTACGTAACATGGGACGTTTTGTTTCAGATAGCTATATTGCAATAATAGCTATATTACTTTTAAAAATTCTTGACCATTCTCTCTTAATAATACTCTTACCTAAAACCTCTATAAGCAATTCAATATAAGCCAGAGGAGTCGACACATTGATCTGGAACTGCAGAGTTTCTAAAACAGCAAGCTCTGACTCAAGCAACTCTTGTTTAGTGTATGAGTATTTTAACGATTGCAGGAATTTTAAAGCTGTGTTGCTGTTGACTACCTGAAGAGGAAAAAAAATGCAAGTTTTCTATTTCAGAAAACACAATGAGGTGCTTGTTAAAAACACAGTACTTTCTTATTGCTTTACTCCTCCCATTAAATTTAAGCACAAATCATTGTGGTGGTGATGCTGCATACTAACCCATATGTCTAATATGCCTTTTATCTGGCATGAGAAACCCAGCTCAGAACTTCTTTCCCTGGGGTTCCTTGTACCCACAAATGGTCCCCAGACAGAGATGAGCCCTTCATAGCTCTCTGCTTTCTGATGGCCACAGACTGGGATTTCCAGCTGCCCATACCTTTTTCCTAAGTGACAAGTACTGGCAATGCTTCCTGACAAATTTTTGCATGATGAGTGACAATCTGCCCTAAACACAGGAGATTTAGGGCCTCATTTTGCTATCCTTTGCATTATCACCACTGATCTTCAGAGAGAAAATGTATTTCTTAGAGATAATTTTCTACAGTACTAAAAATGCAATAGGAGAAGGTTTACATAGCTTACGTTATAGTGTAAGGACAGCTTGCTCGCAAGCTGAATGCATGACACAAGCCGCAGGACAAACGTGTCACAGAGCTGTTCTCTCAGGGAGCTCCAGCCCTGTTGGCTGCTGTTGGTGCTCTCTCTGGGGGACTCACACATGTGTTCCACTTGCTTCATCATAAACCTACAAAAAACACTTATACTAAGAGAAAAGAAAAGCAGCTCTGCAGTACACAACATAGAGCTATGGATTTGAACTGAGTGAGTAAAGAGACAAAGATGCAGACACCAAAGAGCTGATCTACATCGTGTGAACAACAGCAAAGAACACATAAGCAACTGCCCTGGAGAGAAGTGCGGTTACTCCTCAGGGCATTCCTTACCTTTCCAGCAACTCTACTGCTTGATACCTTGCTGGCTGGTCCAAGTGCCATTTTTCAGACAGGAGGAATATAAATTCTGCAAAAAAACCCACCAGAGTGCAATGAGCCATTGCACACAGCAGCGTGACACGGTGTAAGGGCAGCCGCGGCCTCACCCGCTGCACGCGTGCCCCGGAAGCTCCCAGCCGGGCTGTGCAGCATACTCAGGTGCTGCTCGTTCTCAGTGGCCAGGCAGATTAGCGCGTCCTCCATGAGCTCGGGGGGCACTCCACCGAAGAGCGGATCTGCATTGGAGAACCTGGATGCTGCCTGCGCCCGGGAACCCATTACAGCAAGGTGTGTCTGGAACCTCGAGGGCAGTGGCTGTGACGGTGCCTCTCCTCATCGCCAGTGGCGTTAAAGGACCCACAAAAGCGCGCAGCAAGACTGTGTGCGTGGGATAGAAACAGCCACCGGGAACGCAGAGGCCCCTCCCGCAGCCTCACGGGTCTCAAGAGGCGGCGAGACCGTACCTGGCCTCGCCGAAGGAACTCACAGTCCCCATACGCACAGCGCGCCGCGCCTAAGCCCTCGCCCGCGCCCAGGGCCCGCCCCCGGGCCAGTCCCCGCCAATCAGCGCACGCCTCCTCGCGGCCCTGCGTGCCGTGCCGCAGCCAATCACTCGACGCTCCCCGTCAGACTGCTGTCGTACCTCCCTCCCCTCCCATTGGGCCGCCTCTTGGCCGGATGTGGCGTCACCACGCTGCCGGAAAAAACCATGCGAAAGATGGCGGCGCCCGGGGAGCCGGCTGGGGAGGCGGCGTTCGCACAGCGCATTGACCCGGCGCGGGAGCCGGGGCTGAGCCCTGAGCAGCGCCGCTTCATGGCGCAGATGGAGCTCGCCCAGCGCCAGCGCGCCCTGCAGCGCCGGCTCCGCGGCCGCAACGTGCTCCTGGCGCTCGGCATCGGCGCGGTCACCGTGGGCATCTGTATCCTGCTGCGAGCGGGGCNCGGCTACACCTTCTACTCGGTGTCGCAGGAGCGGTTCCTGGACGAGCTGGAGCAGGAAGCGGAGGCGGCGCGGGCGCGGGCCTGGGAGCGGCAGAAGAGCGCGGCGGGGTGAGCGCGGCCCGGCCCCGCTGCGCACCCAGAGCCCGGCGAGGGGGCCCGGGGCCCGGGTGGCGGCGCGGGGGGAGCGCCCAGACCCACACGGCAGCGCCGGAACTCCCTGCGGGCAGGGCTCGTGCCCCGCGGCACCCGCCCTCCTCCTCTCCTGGGGATGAGCCCTGCTGCCGGGCGCCTTCCACAATAAACCCTTTGTCCAGAGCCCCACTTGATGCCGGTACGTCAGCTGGGGGCCAGAGTCCAGCATGGGGGCCTGCACCCCCCAGGCTGACGTGAGGGGGTTCCATTTCACTTTTTACTTTATTGCCTGACTCAGTTTGCACTCTTATAAGGAGCTGACTCCTACTGCAGAGACACAGACGGACCGCTTTGTATTCAGTCTCTATTTATGAAAACACTTTCCAGGCGTCAGTTTGTAACAAAGTGCACCCTCTGCCACCCCCACTGCCCTGGGCTGTTGCATTTTGGGGCTGAGGGAGGCACTGTGTTGCTCTGCAGCCCCCTTTGGTCTTGGCTGCAGAGCTGCTGGTGAGGGGAGGGTGCCACTGGAGCCCTGGGCAGCAGCAGGAGGCGAAGCTATGGGGCAGCCCTGGGGCACGGGCACAGACCAGTGCAGGGAGCAGGGCTGGAGGGCAGCATGGCAGCAGGGGGCGGACAGGGGATGTAATGCAGCAGGAACACACAGGGTGCTCAGTTCTGTGCTGGGAGCCAGGAGCACAGCACAGCGGGGTGGTGCTGGAAGCGATGCCAGCACCTCATCACTCCTGCTTCTGGGGCTGGGCTGGAGCAAACGGACTGGGTGCAGTGGGGAAGAGACAGAGCAGGGATGCAAGCAGGTGGGGATAAGCATGAGGACAGGCCTGCCCTCCCTCTGATACAGAAGCAGCAGCCTTGGCAGGGTGTGAAAAGGCAAAAGTTTGGGCTCCCCATGGCAGGTACCCATCTGGCTGCATCACTGTCCTTCCAAGTGGTGCGGGGGCTCTCATCCCTGCTGGGCAGCAGGCACATAGTTGAGGTAGTTTTGAAGTAGCTCCTGGCCATGTGGCTACTGCGGGAGAGAGGTGCTGGTGAGCTGGGGCGCGCTGGGAGCACCGCAGGGCTCCCGGTGAGCAGAATCAGCCCCTGCCCCTTACCATCCAGGTGAAATCATCGGCAAAGGTCACCCCCTTGCTCAGCCGCTGCTCCTGGGAGCCAGTGCTGCTGCCGCTCAGCGAGTTCCGGCGCATGATTCCTGCTGGGACAGATGGGCCCTGAGCACGTGCACACACACAGGAGCTGTGCCACACACAGGCTCAGCTCTGCGGGTCCCCATCCTGGCAGGGAGCTGCAGGCAGTGCAGGGGCCGTACCTGGGGGCTGTGCCAGCTCCAGGCGCTGCAGGCTGTTGCGGCGGGACGGGTTGAAACTGCCCTTGGAGAGGCGGCGCTGGCGGCTGGAGAGCATGGCAGCGGGGGAGACGATGCCCAGTGGGGGCTGCTTTCCCATCCGCAGGTACAGCTCCTCAATCTCTTTCTTCTGGGTGCTCTGCAGAAGCTGCACTTCAGCCATGTGCCTTGGAAAAGACAAAGGGAGCTGAGTCCAGTGTACACGGGGCACCCTGGAAAGGGGCATCGTCCTTCTGCCTGGGCAGAGAGGGGTCCATGAGGGGTAATGGACGCATCTCCCCACCGTGGTGGGCACAGGAAGCCCCGAGCTTGCTCTGGGGCTGCTCACTTCTGGCGTAGGGTCTGCAGCTCCTCCCATATCTCCTCGTCCTCACTCTCAGTGTCATCACTGCTCACGTAGGACAAGCTGCGGGAGTGGCTCAGCCACACCTGGCTCAGCACCGCCTGCGGAGCGCCCTCCACCCCAGGGCCCTCCTGGTCGCTCTCTGCTGGTGCCACTGTCCCCTCCCCAGCCGCTGCCTCCTCGGCCTCAGGGTCCTGCACCGTCTCCAGCTCTGATGCTGACTCACTGCTCATGCTGCTCCTCGTGCCAGGGGCGGCAGGCAGTGGGGAGCTGCTCACTGCCAGCTCTGTGCCGTGCTGCTTGCCCTCACTGCCGCCCAGCGCTGGGGACATAGCAGCTGGCTCCTTGGATGGTGTCACGTGGAAGCGGCCCAGGATCTGGGGCTTAGCTTCTGCTGGGGGAAAGTGGTGGGGCCTGGAGTGAGTGGGACACTGGGGATGTTACAGTGCCCCAGTGTGCACATGGCCCTTTCTGCCCCTCACCTTCATTGATGGGTGACAGCCGGGCCTTGGGCACGCCGGGTGCAGGCAACTCCGAGATGATGAGTGGGTGACTGGGCTTGGGGGAGCCAAGGGGCACCTGCAGGCACCCATGTGCTGTCACCATGCCACCACATCCCCTGCTTCTGCTCCCACATCTCAGACCCCCAACCTGCTCAGCCCTCCCAGGGCATCCCCATGCTGTGGGGCTCCATATCCCGGCACCGTCCCAGCTCCACATCGAGCAGCCCCCCAGCGCCCCATACTCACTGTGCTGCCCTCCTGGCTCCCCAGCGTGACTGTGCTCAGCGGTGGCAGGGGACTCCCAATGGGGCATGGAGGAACCGCTGCTGGAGGAGAGAATGGCACAGACCCCACCACAGCTGTGACGTCAGCTCCCAGGGGCCCACCACAGGCCGGGAAGGGCTTGGCCACGCTAGCAGGGTCAGGGTAGGCAAATCGTGGGGGCCCCAGGGTGAGATTCTGTGGCCGAGGCATCAGAGGGGAGTAGAGGTGCCCGCCTGAGCCAGCAATGGAGGAGACAGCGGGCAACAGTGTGTGGGCCACGCTCATCACTGCCAGGGAGAAGACGTTGGCCAGGGACAGGAGTGGGGTTGTCGGGGACCAGGGTGTGCTGCTCATGGGGGGGCTTGTGGGGCTGCTGGGCCCACTGGGGATAGGAGATGAGGGGACTGGCAGGGTGAGGGGAACAGACAGCCCCGAGGTGCTTGGCGGTGTCTGCGGGAGCACCGGCAATGCCGTCAGCGAAGATGGAGCTGTTGAGATGAGGGGCCAGGTCTGCACAGAGCCTACAGGCGAGAGGGGAGTCAGGAGCCTGCTCCTGAGCAGCCCTAAGCGCCATGCCCCTGTGAGGCTGGTGAAGGTGCTGGGGCTGCACAGGCTGTGGCTGGAAGCCCTGGACAGGGGCAGACAGCTGTGTCCTGCCCTGCTGGGGCTGGTACCTGCAGGGGAGCCCAGCAGCACTGGCTGCTGCCTGGTGGCCTGGGCTGCGGGCAGCTCCGCAGGGCTGGAGAGGTCATTCTCTGATGGGGAGCTGCTCAGCGCCGGCAGAACGGGTGACTGGAGCGAGAGGCTGGGGCTGGTGCAGCCCAGGTCTGTGGCACAAGGGCGAGAACCGCCCATGGCACTCAGCCCACACAGGACACACACCCCAGGACCCCCTCAGCTCAGCCAGGGGTGCAGGAAGAGATCATGCAGAGGCGAGGACGTACCACTGAGTGAGGAGGAGGAGATGGAGCGCGAGAGCTCCTGCAGCTGCAGCTCTGCCTGGTGCGGAAGGAGAAGCTGAACCCAGCACTGGAACAGACTGAGCCAAAGCCCAGGTGGTCTGGTTGCCAACCCGTCCCCACTGCAAGTGGGGGAGAGGAGCCACCAGCTCTGCCGTGCAGGGCAGCACCACGACTGCCTGGAGCTGGAAGGATTCAGCACCCGCAGTGGCTGTCTCAGCCCTGGGCAGCCCCCCCCAAGCCACACTCAGTGTCCCCAGCACAGGGATGGGCACTCACGGGACAGCCAGCAGCGCGCTCGGCCTCGGGGCTCTCAGGCAGCTCGGATGCGCCGTGCCCATCCTTGCGCAGCAGAGTCTCCACACGGTGGATGATGTCCCGGATGCGGTGGAGGAAGCCATCCTGCTCTGACTTGAGGATGAACTCATTGTGGACCTGGCGAGGCAGTAAGGGATGCTCAGCACCACAGCTGCCTGCTCCTCACCCTCATCTCAGCCCCACGCTCACCATAACAGCTGCGATTTCCTCTGGGTTGTCCCCATCCAGGTCAAACTTGAATGTCACCATCTTGTTGTTGTAGGTCTGTAGCTGGCACTCCACCACTCGGTCGTTCTTGTCGGAGATCTGTGGGCAGCAGAACACACTCAGCAGAGGCAGTGGGGGTGCGTCCACCCCGGCACCTGGCACTCACGTTGGTGATGCGCAGCCTGGACCGGGCTCGGCGCCGCTGCAGCTTCCCCGCCCCCCGCTTGGCTGGCAGCTTGGTGCTCCGCTCACTGGCTGAGAGCCCCTCGCAGCCATCGCTCATGCCTGATGCCACATCTGAAGCATAGCTGCAGGAAGCCCCAGTACATCAATGTGGCTGTTCCTGTCTGCAGCTCCTCCCTGGCCAGCCCCAGCCCGGAGCTCACCTGTCCACCGGGGAGGAGAAGCCGCTGGCAGTGGGCAGGCGCTCGCTGGGCAGCTGCACCGCGATGCTCTGCGGGGAGGGGATGCCATCAGCCGGTGCCACCACTGCTGCCCTGATCCCCACAGCCCCATGGGCTCACCGTGGGGAAGCAGCGTGCAGGGCGGGCAGGCGGTGGGCTGGTGGGGGTCCCTGCCGAGACACTGCGAAGGAACAGATCCGGGGAGTCAAGGAAGCCAGAGGAGCTCAGGTAGCCGTCCGTTTCACAGTCAGCTGTGGACAAGCACACGTGTGAGCACAACCAGGCCTGGAGCCCCTCCCCAGCTCTCAGTTCCCCCTGGTAAACAGCTTTGGGGTGCAATGCACAGGCACGGCTGGAGGATCCCCACGCCTACATACAGGTGGCTGAGGAGTAGCTCGTGTGCCGGTACACAAAGTGCTGGTCAGCCTCGGGCTCCTCGGGCTCTGGCAGGAAGGTGCTTCCAAAAACAGAGTCCCCAGAGCCAGTGGTGGCTAGGGAAGGCGCGGGGATGCCTGGTGGCAGCGGGGCTTTGAGCTCCTCCAGCAGCTGCAGGACACCTGGTGCCTGCCCCAGCTCGGCCGGCGGCACCGCATCCTGCGTGCGCTTCAGCTTCTCCCGCTTGCGCTTGATGGCGACCACGCGGTCCCGCACCGCCTTGGCCACCAGCTTGTAGTCAGCCTCACAGACGAAGCCCAGGACCACCTGTGTTGGAGTGGGGCTCATATTGGTCCACGGAAGCCCCACATGTCCCACCCCTCTGCCCCACAGCACCCACCATCTCCTGGGCCACCTCCTCCGCCACGTCCTTGTAGAGCTCAAAGAGGAACTCGATGGCGTTGTTGTCCTTGTACTTGCCATGCAGCTTCTTTGTGTCGTCCATGCGCAGCCAGAGCTTGAGCCCAGACTTGATGCCATCATCCTCTTCGGCCAGCTCCACGTGCACTCCTGTGTCCTCCTGGAAGAAGGAGTGCTCCAGCAGGTCCTGGATGGTGTACCTAGGGGACAGTGCTGCTCAGCGTGGGGACACAGCCACTTGCTCTGGGTGGCAGCCAGGGACAGGGCAGAGGGGCTGCACGCAGGGGTGCAGACGCTCAGGCAGGGCTCTCCCACCTCTCATCCTTGTTCATGCGGATGCAGCCCTCAATGATCTCCTTCAGTTCAGGCACCTTCACCTTGTAGAAGCTGCTGGGCTTCAAGCCCTGGGGAGGCACATGGCACCCATCAGGCTCCCTGCGGGGTGCTGGTGTCCCTGGACAGTGCCCCATAGGGCCAGACACTGCCTGGCAGCAGATCCTGGCCCCCAGCGTCCGGCTCCCCCCAGCAGGCAGGAGCCGGCCGGGCCCAGCCAGGGCAGCCACAGCGCCCGGGGGGACAGAGCAATGCACAGCTCCTGTTCCACCCCATTAGCACAGAGGTGAGGCACACAGGCGTCCCTGCCCTCTGCTGACCCTGGCATGGCTCGCAGACCCGAGCACCCTCTCGCCTCCCAGCCTAATTTTAGCTTCTTGCATAACCTGCCAAGCGATGCATTTCGGGGAGCGCGGTCCAGCTCCCATCACATCGCCCCTTCCTGGCAGCACGCTCACCGAGGTGACCTTGCGGTAGATCTGGGCGGCATTCTGGCACTCCGAGTAGGGGTACTCCGAGGTGGCCATCTCCAGCATGCACATCCCGAAGGCGTACACGTCCACTGCCTCGTCGTACTTCTCCTCATACATCTCCGGGGCCATGAATTCGGGGGTTCCTGGGGGTGCGCAGAAGGACTCAGCACCACCCCGGGGTGTCGGGTCCCACCCTTGCCCCCATGTCCCCACCTATCACGCTCTTGGCGAAGGATGCTCGCTTGAGCGTGGCCAGCCCCAGGTCCCCGATCTTGACAGAGCCGGTGGGGCCGGTGATGAAGATGTTGTCGCACTTGAGGTCACGGTGGATGATGGGGGGTGAGCGGGTGTGCAGGAAATGCAGCCCCTTGAGGATCTGCCGGCTCCAGCGCTGCAGCACTTTCAGCTTCATCTCCTTGAACCGCTTCAGGTAGCTGCCAGGGGATGGGGCTAGCACCCTGAAACCAGCCTCATGCCCCAGCCCACCACCACCGCTGCGCTGCAAAGGGCACTCTGCAGCCAGGGCCCCCCATGCTCCGCCCCCAGCTCAGCTTTGCAGAGGCAGCACAGGAAACACAGCCAAAGCCAAGCTGAGCTCCCTGGGAGCGCGGAGCTGCCGGAGCCAGGAGTGCAGCAGCAGCACAGCAGCAGCCGGGAGCGGCCAGTGCTGCCCTGCAACCCCCCCGGCCCATGGCCGGCTGCCATCCCCACACAGAGCCCTCCTCACCTCTCCTTCCCCTTCCCCACACCCCAACCCAGCAGCCCCTGCTCACGTCTTCAGGGTGCCAGACGTCATGAGCTCCGTGACCAGCACGATGCAGATCTGGCCTTTGACAGACGATTTCCAGGAGTCATAGAAGCGAACAATGTTGGGATGCTGCAGTCCCTTCAGCATCTCCACCTCCTCGCTGAAGCGCTGCCGCTCCGTCTTTGACAGCTTCCGTGTCTGCTGGGAGCCGGGAGGGTTAAGGGGGGCACGGGGCCACAACCACAGCCCACTCGGTCCCCGCAGTGTAAAATTCCCTGTGCTGGGGCTGCCCCGGCCCCGCAGCCAATGCTCTCGGCTGCCACACGGTGCCCACCACCAGCGCGGGCATCGCCAGCCCAGCACTGCTGAGCGCTCAGCCCCACGCAGCGCACCTGGTGCCCGCAGCCCTCTGCCCCCGCCCGGGCAGCTCCTGCAGCTCCCAGACACTGGGCACCTCCATGGCAGGGAGCCGAGCAGCCTCAATGGGGCCTTTGTTGGGGAACACAGGCGTGGGAGACTCCAGCCCAGGTTTTTCCATGTTTCTCCTGCTCAAGTTAATTACAGTAGAAACCAAAGCTGAGCACTGAGCAGGGCTGCAGGGAGGACAGAGGCCCTGGAGCCCCACCGCAGCAGAAGGGGACACAGGAGGAGTGGGACTTCCCCAGGGCAGTGGAGATCCAAGGGGACCCCAAGTGCCTCGGGTGGTGGCCGTGCTTCTGGTGCCAGGTGCTGCCACCCCCAGCACTGCTCCTTGGCTGGCAGCCGCCATCCCACAGCCCGGGCAGCTTTCGTAACGCTGTCATTGCATCACAACTGGCCTAGCGGCTGGGCTGGAGCCACTCCATAATCCCCTCTCTTTTAACACACGCTCAGGGACCCGGCTCAGCCCAGAGGAGAACTTGAGCTCTGCTGCAGCGGATGAATGGGATCTTTCATAGCTGGGGAGGAAACAGTGTCCAAAGCCCCCACAGCACCCGCCCCGGCCCCTCCAGTCCACGGCCGCCCACCAGGAGCTGCACAGAGCTCGGCTGCACCCCATGGAGCTGCAGCCATGGGGCAGCTGGCACTAGCTGTGCCTGGGACTCGAGGGCTGTCACCATAGCCCTGAGCTCAGTGAGGGGGTTCCGAGGTGGCATGAGGACACATCCCCCAGGCGCCTGAAGCAAAGCTCAGGGGAGCCCAGCTCTTTTCCCACACCTGTGTGAGGGCTGCTGGGCTCGGCCCCAGCACTGTCCCTCCCGTGCATCCAAAGTGGGGCCCGGGCACCCTGAGGGCTCTGCCATGGGCGAGCGCAGCCCAGCACAGCCCCAGCCCCAGAGGAGCTGCTCAGCCCAGGACAGCAGCTTCAGGCAGCACATGCTGCGAAGCCAGGGCTGCCAGCAGAGCCTGGGACACGGTGTCCTTTCCTACCACCTCCTGAGGAGGAAGAGGAGGATGCTGGGGGCAGTGGCATGGTGCCGGGGAAGTGCTCCAGCCCTGTCCCGCCGGGCCAGCAGCTGGCTGCCGGAACACCAAGTGGGGCCAAGAGCAGGAGCTGCCGCCAGCGCAGGAGGAGCACTGAGCACAGGGAACAGCAGCACTGGAGCAAAGCCCACGGCCACAGCACTGCCACACTGCTCTGCCCAGGCAGAGGGTCCCGGCAGCAGCAAATGGTGAAAGAAACTGCATTGTGCAGAGCTGAGAGCTGCACCTGGGAGTGTCTGTGGAGGTGGGCATGGTGCAGGGGCGCACCCCGAGCCCTGTCCTCAGCGCCCGCAGCCACATAGGGTCCCCGAGCACCCCCCAGTGGGTGACATGCACGGGCACAGGCACACAGCAGCACTGCTCCCCACGAAGCACTCAGCTCCCTGCCACCATCAGTGCAGGATCCGGGGGAGATGTCAGGGGGCATAGCAGCACCCCCCCACAGCGCTGCTCTCGGCCCTGTCCATAGGGCCGGGGGAGTCCCCACAGGAAAACCACGCATGGGCAGAGTTTCTACAGCTCGATCCCACTCGGGGCCTCTGGTTTCCTCCCTCTTCCTCCTTCTCCCCCAACCCTCAGCACCTATCAGCAAAAATAGTCTCAAATCTAAAGCTGGAAAGCACAAACAGGCCACAGCTCTGTGGGACCGGCCAGGAGGGACGGGCAGCACTGGGACAGGGCAGCGGGGACAGGGAGGTCCCTGGGGGCTGTCAGGAAGGCGACTGCGGTGCCCCTGCAGTGCTGGCACCAGGACAGGGCCAGGATGGCCCCACAAGCCGGGATGTGGGGCTGGGAGGCATCATGGCAGCTGGACCAGAACCGCGGGTCAGGGCTGAGGCTGGGCGTTCATTTATATTCTGAAGGCAATAAAAGGAGAACTGTGAACGACGTGGGACAAAGCTATTTTTAAAAGGGCAGAACCACAACCATTTTTATTTGCGGTTCCAAATCCTGTATTTGTGTCACAGTGTCTGATTGTTTGCGTGATTGCTGAAGAAAACAAACTTTGAAAAGTCTGCCTATGTGCTCCCAGACCCCCACGGGATGTGGATTTTTGCAGGGGACGCTGCACAAAGAACAGACACGGGGCTGCTTCACAGCCTTTGGTCTGCCTTGCATCCCCCCGAGCCCCACGCACCTGGAGGCCGCCTGCAGGGCACTCAGCCCGGCTGCAGCCCGATCCCCAGCAACCAGAGCGGAGCCCCAGCGCAGGACGGGTGCCCCACAGACAGCCCAGGTCAGGGGCACGGGATGTGCGAGAGGACACAGCGCAGCACAGGAGCACATGGGCACTGTGTTGTGCTGTCAGCTCTGGGGCACACAGCTCAGAGCCAGGCACGGCCCTGCAGTGGGGACATGGGGACAGCCAGGTGGGACATGCCAGGCACAGGGGCCCATCCAGAGAAAGCCTGCGGGAATGCCACCCCTCCTGAGATGGGGCTCCTGGCACCGCACAGAGGGCTGCAGCACACACCGGGGAGCTCAGGAGCGTAGGGGCAGATGTGGCACAGCGAGGGTGCGAGCGCTGAGCGCACTCTTGGCTGGTTGTGCAATCCCACAAAGCCTGGCTGAGGCCTCTAACTGGCCACAGTCACCCCTCCAAAAGTCACTCATTGTTATCTAAGGATCTCTTCTTGCATTACTGAGCTGCAGCCATCCCATGCAGCAGCACCAAGGCTTTAGCAGCAAGGCAACAAACTCGCAAGACACGTTTTTCTATGTAAACAAGGACTTGGACCTTCCAGCTACAACAGCCACCCTGGGGGTAGGAGTCTGTCGGAGACTTTGGACTTCACCAAAGCCCCTCCCCAGGGGCTCCAAGGAGAAAGATGGAGCCCTGCTGCAGCCTCAGCCATGGCTGGGATCCCCCCAGGAGGGCGAGGAGGGGAGAGGGCATCACAGGAGGCAACACCTCTACCACTGCCCTCAGCATCCTGGCACCACATCCCATTGCTGGGGGGAGCGGTGGGAGAGGAGGTGGGGAGCTGAGAGCTGGGAAGCCACAGCCCCAGTGCTGTTAGCAGAGAGCACCTGGAAGCATCGCAGAAACCACACGTGGGTGCCCGCGGGCACCGTTTCTGTCAAGGACGAGCAGCTTGGCAAGGACGTGCCGTACCCTGAACCTGACGCACACCCAGTGCCCTGCAGCATGTGCCCCCAGGCACGCGAGGGCTATCAGCATGCCCTGAGCCAGCTCTGGCCCTGTGGAGGGTTCCCCTGCCCCTCTGCCCTTCCGAAGGGTGAGCTGTGAGCTAACGGGCACCCAAGGCAGCAGTGCCCAACACTGCAGCACGGCCCGATCTGCCCACAGTGCCCCAGAGCAGAGTCTGGAGCAGGAGCTGCTGGCACTCTGTGATGCTCTGCACTTCGGGCAGTGACACAGAGAGGGGAAACAGTGCAGGACCAGCAGGAGAGATGGAGGGACAGCGAGCATGGAGCTGGGCCCTGCGGTACTGGGGCTCAGGCAGCACCTGCATGCACCCAGCCCTGCTGCTGCAGCCCCGGGGCAATGGGAAGGTGCAGTGGCACTGGAGGTCCCAGCTGAGCAGCTCCTGCCTGAGCCCCTACCCAGGGCTGTGCCATGCCGTGCAGTGCTCCAGGTGTGCACCCCTGTCCCCATACCTGCAGCTCACACCATGCCACCTCCACGGTCGTCTCCGTGTCCAGCCCCTTGTAGACGGTCTTGAAAGAGCCGCGGCCGATCTCGATGTCGAACTTCAGGAACCGGCCGTCGGGGGAAGTGGCCACGGCGCGCGTCTCCACCTCCTCGCTCTCCGTCTCCTCCGGTTCCCGGTGCCCGGCGGCGCCCGGCGGCGGCGGCGATCCCCCGTCCGGCCCCGGGTAGCCCAGCAGCTCCAGCTCCACCGAGCTACGCCGGTTGAAGCGNGCACCGGCACCGGCACCGGGATGGGCGCCGGGTACCAGGACAGGCATCGGGGCGAGCACTGGGACGGGCGCCGGGCGCTCCCAGTCAGCCCCGGGAGCTCCCCCCCGGTCGGTGCCTGCCTCATCCCCGAGCCCCTGTGCCGGTGTGGGGCTGTGACCCCGGCAGCACCCGCAGCCACCCGGGACGCGCGGTCCCACTGTCACCGCCCCCAGCAGCGCTGGACACGGGACCACCGCGGGGCTAAATGGAGATGTAGAGAAGTGCCACTTCAGCTTTCTCAGAGCTTTAACTGTGGGGTTTCAGAGCAGTGTTTGCCAGAAGCTGCGCTGCTCCCCTGTCCTGGGCACCACCGTGCTACCAGGTCCTGTGCTCCGAGACAGCTGCTGCTCTCAGGGTTTACTGCCGGGTGAAATCCTGCAATTTGGGTCATGCAAATACCAAGAAATGAACGTGTCCTTCAGACACACACAAGAGCTTGTTGTCTCTACAGCTTAAGTGATGAGGTTGTTCTACCCCGTGAAACTGTTTACACAAAATACAAAGCAATTGAGGACAGCGTTAATTTCTTTTCCCTAAGGTCAGATTGTTTCTGCTCAACGATACAGGAAACATTAAGGGGAGGATTGCAATGTTAACACAGCCATGTCCTCTGCACAGATTTGAAATGCTGACCTGGTGTGTGCTGCTGCTCCCACCACAGCCCCGCAGATCCTCAGTCCGGGCAGGAGGAGGGAGAAGCGTTCAGTGAAGGGTTTCTGCAGAAGCCCAGGGCAGGCTGAGCGTCCCTCTGTGTGTGGGCAGAGCGCTGCTGCCTCCACACCATGGAGGGCTCTGACACAAGGAGCCAGGCAGGGCACTCGGTTTCATTTCCAACAGGGCCACGTCCCGTTATCGAGGGTTTTCATCGTGAAATGAGATGCCTCAAAAGGTCACAGTGGAGCAGGGACTGAGTGTCCCAGGTGAGGCCCCGCAGACAGGAAATCGGGCACCAAGCTCTCCTGGCCGCTGTTCTCCCACCACTCTGCAGTGCGGCTGGAAGCACTCCTCCTCCTCCCAGCACCATGGGCTCTGCAGGAGCGTGGTGACCCAACACAGGGGTGCAGGTGCCCTCCCGCCCTGGTCCTGGCACACTGAGCAGGAGCCAGGCATGGGCTGAAGTCAGGAAGTTCTGATCAGCGCCTTCCTGGTGCTCAGAGAACACACAGCCCCCCAGCACACTATCAGGGTGACATTTCTCCTGGCTCCTGACACCGGTGCCAGCCCTTCACTTTGAGGAACCGCTGCAATCAGGCGATGTAGTGTTTTTCATACGCATTTGGCTGCTGGGAAGAGAGCAGGGGACTGCAGCCGCTCCACTCGGGATTAGATCACCAACCAAGGAACGACTCCAGCGAGCTGTGCCAGAAATTGTCTGTTCCCATCCCAGAACTCAGGCGGAGGGGATGTTTCCTCCTTGCCCTCAGCACCACGCTGCTGTGGGGGCCCTTTCTGTGCACCCCATGCCCCCCAGCACAGAGCTCAGGAGGCAATGCTGCAACCTCAGCCATGGCTGCAGCCCCGGCAGATAACTGCTGAGGATTTCCTTAGCTCGGAGTTACAGATGTCACCCCCACACAAATTTATCCCAACTCATAAATTTATCAAACTGAAACAATTCTTGTTCCTAACTAGCTGCACTAAATGAAAAACCCTCTAAGCCTTTCCCCTTCCCGTGTCCAGTGGAGCTCAAATGTGCGTGGCCCGATAGCACCTTATCTCGGCACCAGCACCCCATGCTCTGCCTTTGGGCCCTAATCGGCACGTCCAGACATCAGCTGTGACCTCAGACCCCAAGCTGCAGACCCACACCGACCCCATTGAGCTGGGCTCCTGCAAGCCGCGCTGCTCCTTTGCTACCCCCTGCTCCTGCTCCCTCTGGCCCTGCGATGCAGAATTTGCTCCATGAGGCTCTGGGCAGCCCCACTTGGCTGCTCCCCTCTGGGCACGTGGCCCCATGTCTCCCCCCAGGGCTGTGCCCCTGCTGTCCACCCCTCTTCCCATGTGGATGGTGGATCACATGCTTTGTTTTATTTTTAAGTACATCAAATTCCTTGATTTCTTCCTGCCCTGCCAAAAAGCATGGAGGGAGCAGGGCTCTGCCTCATGTACGCTCCTCCTCCAAACACACATGCAGCAGCCCCAGTTCGCAGCTCGACCTGTGCTGCCCAGAGCAGAGCTAAACCCACAACAATGCACCTGGGAGCACAGTTTACTTTGTTTTGGTTTTAAGCTGTGAAATGCCAGAGCCCCATGAGAAGGGCTCAGGTCTCTGTGCAGCAGTGCCCGGGCAGCTTGGAGGTACCCGAGCCGGTCGGTTGCAGCTGTGCATGGCAGCACATCCTCCCCCACCCTTTGCTTTGTTCTGGGAGCACGTGCAGCCCGTGGAGCGGAGCTGCTCTGGGTACGGGGAAGGCTATGGTTGGAGGCCATCCTGCTCTCTGCCTCTTTACAGTGTAATTACATCTCCATACCTGCCCAGCACCCCCAGGCTCCCAAACCAGCACAGCTCTCTGGGAGCATCTCTGGGCAATGTAATGCTCTGATGTCCCAACCCCATGGATTACATCACTAAATGCTATAAAGCACTGCATAAAGATAAGGACGCCAGTTTCAGAGGACGACAAAAAGGCTTTGTTTTCACCTGCCCACAGGTTCTTACATCACCATGAGCTACAGCTTGCCGCTGTCACCATCATATAAAGAGGGAGCAGCAAACACATGGGGACAGCTATAAATGCTGGTGCAGCCCCACAGCCTTCCCCTGCCTGGGGGCAGCCAGGTAACCCTGCCTGCACACAGCAGTGCTTTGTGCACTGCATCGCTGCTGCAGCCCAGCCTCAGTGCACGGCCCCAGGGAAGCAGCACAGAATGTGAGCAGCACTGTCCCAGGAGGGACGAGGGGGAAACACACTCTTCCTCCTCATCGCACTAAGCCAGCAAGTTAGGAAGCTGAAAAAGAGCCGTGAATCACTGCCAGGAGAGCCTTGGAAAGAAAAGGGCTAGTTTCAGACTTATCTAATGTCACATCAGCCATTTCCTAAAAAGGGAGCAAATTTAATTAAGAACACAGACTGACTCAAGGACAGCAAGGTTACATTCTGCAAGTGCAGCTCAGAACAATACTGAGAGGTCAACACCACGTAAACGCAGAGCAAGAAATGCAAACACGCTGGGCTGCTCCACAGGAGACTGTTATCCAGATCAAACGCAGATGCCATCAAATGCAGAGCACCCAGTACAGAAACATGCTGCAGGGGTGCAAACGCAGCAAGTGGGGAGGACACAGCAAGAGGAGAAGAGTCAGCACGGGCAGCGTGGCAAGGGAGGGGCTGTCTGCTCTGCAGGATCCTAAGAACGGCCACAGTGGTCTCACAAAGGTCAGTTCAGTTCAGTGCATTGCCCTGCTTCTGCCTGCAGTGAGCACTGAGGCAAAGCATGAGGAAGCAGAGCACCATCCCTCCCCAACACAGCTCTCCAGCTCCCATCGGTCAGTGATTAAGGATTTACTGGGTCAAAGACTGTACCCGGGTCACAGTTTCAACGAGCTGCGGACTTCATTATCAGCACTGAGAATCTAAAAGTTAATTACATTCTCCACCAGCCTGCTGTTGTTCAAAGCTTTGCCCGCCACCTCTACAACAAACCCATTAGTTTTCAGTGGATTGCACAAGGAACATGAAAGCTAGTGTTGCCCTGAAGACAGGTGGTAAGAGCCCACATGGTCCGTAGCTCTGGCACATGGAAAAACGCCCTTGTGGTGCCTGATCCAAACCAAGCGGGGCGGCTGCGCAGGCCCACCCTCTCCCCAGCGCACTGTTTGTACAGCACAGTAAGGAAACAAAGCTGAAGGGCAAGAATTTGGTATGCTGTTCTGTTTTGTTTCTAATGGAAAAATAAAGATAGATGAAAACACTCATGCTGCTCTATAAATACATCTCATTTTAATTACTTCAGATTAGCTCCCCGGCATCCACCCCACCACGGTGCACAGCCTGCTCACGTATCATTCTTCCAGTGAGGTCTTTTAAAGCACAGTAGTGACAGCGCACTCTGTGCGTTTGCTCTCACCCTGCTCAGCCTCGCGGCGGGGGCTGCAGGGCCCAGGCACACGGCCGGAAGGTGGAGGGAGCTGCCCTCATGGCCAGGCTCGACTGCCACCGGAGATCCCATCTGCTGCTTTCACAGGAACAGGGAATTGCAATGGGAACAGTTCCATCATTTCACTTCTGGGTGGCCCCTTTCAGAACTGCCAAGAGCAGCTTTAACCTCTGAAACACAATCAACAGGGAGGAAAAAAAAAAAAAGAGATGATCTCTGAATATTTCTAGGAAGTCATGTCTTTGGAAGGCTTCACAGGTTCTCCTTGCCCCGAGAAATCTCCAGGATGCAGCTGCTTGCAGCCACTGCTTGAAACCAGGCCAGGAGATGGAACCCTCGCAGCTAGAAACACTTCAGCAGCCAGAGAAGAGAGGCAGGGAGGGGGCTTCTATCAGAAGAACTTGACACCTCGGCCATCATCCAGCGTGATGATTTCAGCCTTGTGCTCTTGCTGCAAGGCTTGCAGGGCACGAAGCAGCATAGACTCATCCAAGCCATGGAACTCTAGGGAAGGAAACACATACCCATCAGCAGGAACAAAAGATTCACATCAGGAAACAAAAAGGCTTAAGATGTCTAGAGCGGTGACAGCGAAGACAGAGGGCTCTGAAGGGCACCTTTCAGACTTCATTGCCGTAACACTACACAAATCCACAATCATGGCTACGCTGACAGATGCGTCACTGCGCTGCAGCCCCAGAAACACAGCCCGAAGGTCAGCAGACAGCAGGTGGTGAGTAAGAGCCGTCTCTAAGGCAGCAAAGAAGCTAGGCAGGAAGTGAGCCTGCACCCCACACCTGCCAAAGGCGAAGAGCGGGGTGCTAGGCAGGCTGGGGGCAGGCAGCATGAACTGCAAACAGCAATAGCATGAACAGATGTTTAGGCAGAGTGCTAAAAAGTCTTCAGAGCTGCATTTCCCAGTGGTCATCAGTGCAAGCTTGCATAAGTAATTCTAAATTACTTGATTGTCAGATGATAGTTCTGTAGGTTAACTCTATGCATTCAAATCAAGCGTGCTCTGAAAAGTAGCTGCAGGACATAACACGCGACATTACCTTCATCGGCTGTATCATCTCCACTGACCAACTCATACAGCGTGAACACGGAGTTGGTCAAGCCATTCTTTGACACCTGGAAATACAAAAGCAACATAGCAAATTGTGCGTGTGTGATTTAATGTCCTTGACACAATCCCCACGCATCTCATCACAAATGAAATGTGACATGGATGGCATGTGATGGGCAAATGCACTCCCAAAACATGGGAAGGGTGGGAAATGACATCTAAGGATGCTGTCACTGTTCCTTTTGCTGTCTCTCTACTCTCTGCTCTTTCTGTCCATGCTCTGCACTAGGGACTGAGGGCATACAACATATGCTGCATCCACTGCTCAAACTGCACCATATAGCAAGGAAAGGAAAAAGCTGTTAACATCGTCACACAGGAATGCAACAGATCACCATGGAGGAAAGGTAGAAGCCGTGGGAAAGCACAAGAGAAGGAAGTTACGATGGCCTTTATGCAGATCTCTGCCAGCAGCACCCGGCTGTGCCCTGAGGCCGTTCTCACCCACTGGTAGATGAGCTTTCCCCACTCCTCAGGTCTCCTCCACATGATCAAGAAGCTGGTTTTGTTCTTATCCAGCCACTCCAGGTTCCCTAAAACCAACACAGAAACGGCACTCAGCAGAGCACGGTCTGCAGCCCCCACAGCGCCCATCCCACAGCGGCCACCGGGCTCGGGGAGGGGGGGGGAGGGGGGAGCGCACAGGCACAGCCCCGGCAACGGGGCGGGGTGGCCGCCACCCACCGTTTTTCCGCAGCTCCTCCAGTACCACCTGGATGGCCTCCGGCGGCAGTTTCCCTGCGCGGGGGGGTTAAGGAGGCACCGAGCGAACGGGGGCTGCGGGGT
>WBMW01003844.1:97973-120087 GCA_013396635.1 Penelope pileata
CGCGGCCTGGGGGGGGTGGTGAGCGCAGCCGCGGTGCTCTGCTGCTGCTTACATCCAAAAGCTCCTCCAGCTTTGTAACTCAATTTGTGCTGTAATTGTTCCGTAAATAGGACGAGTGCAGACAGATTTATGTGACTGCTTTTTCCTAAAGTCTATGATGCATTTAAAATCCACAGCGTTTGGCTCGGTTTGTGTTTTTTCTAATAGCACTTGTTCATCGTGTTAAACTCTCCATTATTTGATATTTATCCTTAACGTATTGTTACAGAAAAATGGAAATCACCGCTCCTCCAACATCAAAGTGCATTATATACTGGAAAAGAAAAGTCAAGTCGGAATATATGCGTCTTCGGCAGCTCAAGAGGTTTCAGGCAAACATGGGTGCCAAGGTAAGGGCGTAGTGACGCAGGTTGGGAGGATTCTGCCACGGGCTTTGCTTCAGTTTGCGGTGTTTGAGCAATTATCAGGCGAGTGGCTCATGATGAGAGCTGCAGGGTTGTATTTTAGTTGCAGCCATGGTAAGTTTGAAGAGATGTTACCTCTTCGGGCTCCATGGTTAAAGTAGAGCAGTGTCAGCTCTGCTGTGTGGGTCAGCAGTTCCCTGGCTGAGTGCTTGCGTAAGGTGCAGGGAGAGGGCTCCTTTCCACAGCTCTGCAAAGTATCTGCTTCCTTTAACCCCCTCGGTGCTAAGGGACTTTGTTTCAGATGGTTTGCTCTTCTGCTTCTCTCCTTGGCAGGTAGGATTTTAGAACAGGTTGCTTTTGGTTGGGAATTATGGAAAGCTGCTGGCTCTTGGGTACATTTTCAGCACATTTCAGCACTTGCTGAGTTCAATTAGAATTCCTTCTAATAAATATAATCAGTTTGAAATGTTCTGCCTTGTCTGCGTTTTGATATGTGAAACAAGATCTCAGGAGGGGTGTTAATGTTCCAAAGCTTGACATGATTTTTAAATTTTGAGTGCCACCTTCTCTCATTTCAGGCTCTGTTTGTGGCCAACTTTGCAAAGGTTCATGAAAAGACTCAAATTCTGAACGAAGACTGGAAGAAGCTTCGAGTTCAGCCAGTGCAACTGATGAAGCCGGTCAGCGGGCACCCTTTCCTAAAGCAGGTGGGGAGAGCAAAAGGGGCACAGCGGCAGCAAATGTAGATTAGAACCAGGGCTTTGCAGGGAACTGTGAGGATAATTGCTTTTTTTTTTTTTTTTTTTAATTGGCCTACATGAGTATCAGTCTGTGCCTAGTACTCATCTATGGTGCAGAAATGGGGTAAAAAAGGCTTTTACTGTCAGGGAGTCACAATGAGGGAACACAGCGCTTTGCTGTATTTGTACTGAAGTGTGATTTCCTTCTGTGACTGTAACTGTCTCCCAAGGGCTGTTTCCTCACTGTTCTTCTCTTCATTTCTATCCTAGTGTACAGTTGAGAGCATTTTTCCAGGATTTCCAAGCCAGACGCTGTACATGAGGACACTGAACACGGTGGCGCTGGTGCCCATCATGTACTCCTGGTCCCCCCTTCAGCAGAACTTCATGGTAGGTAGGAATGCTCTGTGTGCAGGATCTTTGTGAGATTACTGTGCAATTGTTACATAGTTCTGGAGTGATTAAACCACCTTCAACCAGCTTGTTCCAAGCTCAAGAAGACATGATGGAGCACATTGTTGTGTGCCTTCCATCCAAGGTGCCTTACGCACCTAGTCACTCCTTTACACCTTTATAACACAGGATTCAAAGAGTGTTTTCTTTTGTTTGGTTGGGAATTTATTAGCTTTTTATTAAAAAAACATTTTCTTTTAAATGAAGAGTTAAGTTTCATAGGCATGTCCTTTCCTTTGTGATTGAACTACCTTGCTGATCTGTTTGTAGGGATGGTACCCTCTATCACTTCCTCTATCACAGTAGTGCAGAGAATTATTTAAATGCCGATTTTGCTGTGGCTTTGTTAAGGTTATTTGCCAAACAGCCTGCGGCTAGTCTGCCCCTTTGCCCAGCAGGTGTGAATGTATTCCTGCAGCCTGCAGGAGTTTTCTGAAGCCAGATGTAGCAGGCTGGCAGAACAGCATGGCACTAACAATTGTAATGCAAAAAGAGTCCCTTTTTGGTGCTAGAGCAATGAAAGTCAACTGTCCTTGCTCCGTGTGGCTAATGCAAGAACACTGCTCAGCTTCAGCTGTATTCCTCCTGGGATTAATTGCCATTTTGCCTTTCACTGTCCCAGTTCTACTCTACCTTAATCACCACCACCTCTTTGACATTTTTGGCTCTTTATTATTCTTGGCAATGTATGTGTTTCTGAGTTTCTGTAACCCTTGGATACGGTACTCTTCTTTTTAAAAGCAAGTGTACTTTTTGGGATTAGAATTATGCTGCTATTATGGGGTGACAATGAAACATCAATGATGAGACATGAAATTTCAGCCGGGGAGGCTGAGCCTTTGCTTTACACAGTGATTTCTGCATGGAATGGACAGGAGCAGTCTTACAGTAAGACACAGCTTGGCTGGGAATCAGCAAGTGCTGGTTTACTGAATTGCATCTGATCTCTTTTCAGGTGGAGGATGAAACTGTTCTGTGCAATATCCCTTACATGGGAGATGAGGTGAAAGAAGAGGATGAAACCTTCATTGAAGAGCTTATTAACAACTATGATGGGAAAGTTCATGGAGAGGAAGGTAACTTGGGAGCAGAAACACTCAGCACTGCCCATTCAGTCTCTTGCCTGTAAGACGTCAAAGTAGTTAAGAAGTCAAAAGGTGGCAGCAGTAACCAGCTTTTCTCTGAGAGCTCTTAGAGCAGAAAAGCAGGAATGTGTGCCTTCAGTTCTGGTTTACAAGGACACTGTTTTGCCTTTTGATCCCCTACTCTTTTCTAGGCTTGGGATGCTCTGGAGCCGATGCTCTTGTTCGTGGGGGTTCACAGGCTGCACTGGGACGCTGAGAAATGTTAAGAGGAGCTCAGCAGCATCATTTCACTTGTGACCTTAGCCATGACTTTAATCAGTCTTTTTGAGATGAAAAGCCTGTATATTTTCCTACTGAGTTGCCTAGCCCATCATAAAACTCTGTCTGGAGGGAGGAAGGCAATGGAAAACTGTGGTATGGCCTGTCCTCTGTGACTGCCAGAAATGTTACACCACTCTCATGACTCTGTAGCATTGAAATCCCACCTGTCCCTACAGAGTTGCCATGGAAGTTCTCATTGATAACTATGTTGTGTGGCTGAGAAACGTGAAAGATCATGGCCTTCCCACAAACTGTCTGACATTGCTGTGTTTCAGAAATGATTTCAGGGTCAGTCCTCATCAGTGATGCTGTCTTCCTGGAGCTAGTGAATGCCCTGAATCAGTATTCGGACGAGGAGGAGGAAGGACACAATGATTCTGAGGTTAAACAGGAGGATGGGAAAGAGGAACTGCCAGTCACAAGGAAAAGAAAACGAATTGCGGTGGAAGGTGGGTTTGGCTGCAGAAATTGGGTGTGTGTTGGTCATGTTTCCATCCTGCCTTGCCTGAGGAGCTGGCCAATGCACTCCTGCCCTCTTTTGGTAAGACAGTCAAAAGAAGAAGGGAAATCAGTTGTTCTCGTTGTCCCTGTGGATAGGATAAGCAGTCATCAGCTTAAAAGTGTGGCAAGGAGGAATTTAGATGAGTCATCTGAAAAGCCATGTAATGGTAAGGTTAGCAAAGCAGTGGGATATTACCTGGGACGTTGTGAGGTCTGATTACTGATCTGGTAAGCGTCTGTCAGTATGTTTAGGTAGATCTGATTCTGCTGTAGGACAGGGAGGTGGACCTTTCCAAATGCCTTTGAGCCTTGTTTTCCTTGTATTAGTGTTCCTCTTCCCTCTCCTTTGCCACCTGGAGTTTTCGTTGCATAGAGGAAGCTCTGTTCTGTGAGATTTTCATGTGTCCTGCATGACCTTAGGAATGCTGACTGGTAATTTCATCTTTGATTTATAGTGATGGGAGCAGCACAAATACCAGGATCTTTTGCAGCTGTAGGAAAGTAATGTCTGTAAATCCTGTCCAGGTGAAAATAAATAGTAATATTCCTTAAGAAATCAATACATTGTTCTACTTTGAAAGCAGCGGAGTGCAATGCATCCGGAAATGCTATAGCCTGGTTGCAAGACAAGATTGTGTATGTGGTTACACTTCTGTCTCTTAAAATGCAATCCAGAACATCCACTGGATCACTCTCTCTGGAAAAGGAAAGGTGCATTCACGTCTAGCTTAACTGAGGAAATCTTTTTTTCTCTTAGGTAACAAGAAGTGTTCCAAGAAGCGGTTTCCAAACGACATGATATTCACTGCCATTTCTTCTATGTTTCCTGAATATGGCTTCCCAGATGATATGAAAGAGAGGTAGAAGATCTCTACTTAAGTTGCTTGTTACTTTTGATAGTGACAGTTAAGATTTGTATTTCAGAAAACAGCACTATGCTGTGACCAGAAAGCAGAGCTCACTTGGCTGCGGGCAGGACATTTTCTGAGTATTAGAAGCTTTGATTTAGGCTCAAGATATCTGGGCCAGGGTCTTAAGACCTGTAGTCACATAACGTCTCGTAAAATGTCGCAAATTAGGAAAACACGTGCAGCTGTGTGTGTGTCTTTTGAACAGGTACCGAGAGCTCACCGAGGTGTCGGATCCGAATGTGCTGCCCCCACAGTGCACGCCCAACATCGACGGACCGTGCGCGAAGTCCGTCCAGCGGGAGCAGTCCCTGCACTCCTTCCACACGCTCTTCTGCCGGCGCTGCTTCAAATACGACTGCTTTCTGCATCGTAAGTGCAGTCTTGCCAGATGCTTCCTTTCCTCTGCATTTTTCTCAGTGCTTTCTACTCCTGTCTGCCTTGCTTAGCATCTGTGCCGCAGCTGCAAGGAGGGTGGTGGCTCCCTGGTGTTTGCAGCGGAGCCTTTTGAGCCAACAGGTACCCAGAACCCCTTTACAAAGATAGCTCTGCTACTTTCCACAAATGGATGGTAAAGCAGCCTGTGTGATAGTCCCCTCTTTCTCACTGTTGCTCAGCACACTGTGTTGAGCCTCCTGGCAGTTTGTGCCAGAAATACTGCTGTGATTAGGCTTTACTCTCACTTTGCAGAAGCTCAGCAGGGAAAGGCATGATTGTTACACTTCCAAAGTCCAGACATGCCCATGTGTTTTGTTGTCTCACTGGAACTTACAGCTCCGTCTTAGTCACGTTCCTGGGGTTTATTCTGGCAGAGTCTTTTGGATACTGGTTAGCTGTGGGACCTGCTGTTTCTGAGGTCTGAGGACTTCCTTGGAAAGTCACAGGACTCTATTCACTGAATTATTTATGAAAAGATCCATTATTAAGATCATGTAGTCTTTTTGTTTCAGTCTGAAAGCAGATCTTTTTCCTATGGCATCTCCTTCCCAGGTATTCTCCCTCTGCTGCTAAGTTGCCGTCGTTGGCTGAAGTAGGGCTGGCCAATGTCCTCCACCTTGTTCTCTGCTCTCAGGAGATCTTCTGTGCTCCTGGTGGCTGCATCCTACTCCCGCTTGCCTTCATTCATCTTGTGCTGTCCCTGTCCTTTGCTTTGTGGTGGGAGACTTTTGCTAGAGGACTCCTGTTGCTAAAAGTAAAAATAAGTGTTATTTTTTTTCAGCTTTTCATGCTACTCCTAATGTGTACAAACGAAAGAACAGAGAGACCAAGATTGAGCCGGATCCTTGTGGAGCAGACTGTTTCCTCTGGCTGGTATGTTTCTGCATTGTGGCTTCGGAAACCACCACAAGAAGCAGGCCTGGCCAGCTGTGCTCTGCAGAACTTTGTGGGTCTTTTTCACCGTTGTGGAGATCTTTTGGAATTAGCTGTAATTGTCATCGAATTTAGGGAAGTGTGAGTCCAAGTACAAACCTTACTGGAAGCATATTCATCTAGCTGAGGTGTTGGTGACTGAGGGGAGCTGCAGGGCTGGGGCAGAGCGGGCCAGGAGGATGTCATTGCCAGGGCAGGAGGCAGGGAAGCAGGCTGGAGGAGCAGGATGAGGGAGCCTGCTCATTCTGGGCAGCTGTGCTGGAGGAAATGAAGCAGAAATGTGTGATGTGGGCAGCTCTCGGGGCCGTGGCAGCCACTGAAGGTGACCATATATGACAGGTCTCCTGCCTTACGTTGGCAGCAGGGCAGGGCTCCTCCCAAGGCCTTTCTACGTATCCTGGCTGTGTGCCACCCACCTTGTGTTCTGCTCTGCTTGCAGGAAGGAGCCAAGGAGTTTGCTGCACTGCACAATCCCAGGTCCAAGTGCTCAGGCAGGCGCCGCCGGAGGCACCATGTGGTCAGTGCTTCCTGCTCAAACGCCCCAGCTTCTGCGGTTGCTGAGACAAGGGAGGGAGACAGCGACAGAGACACGGGCAATGAGTGGGCCTCTAGTTCCTCGGGTATGACACCATCCCTAGAGACACCCTTCTCCCATCTAGAGCTCTGACCAGAAACAACAAGCGGGCACTGCCGCACGTGAGGCTCTCTGTCCCTGTGCAGGGGCTGTAGAGTTTGGAGTTAGTGGCAGAACGTTTTCAACTGGCCTTAAACAAACACAAGGGACACCCAGTCCTGCCCCACACCATGTTTGGATTTGTTATCCTTGTTGTCAGACATAGCAAGTTCTTTGCTGGGACCTCTCTGACCCAGAGCACCTTGCTTGGCTGTGCACAAGGGTGATGCTGGGCAGTGCCTCTCTGCACACCTGGCTGTGCAGTGGTGCTGAGCACCCACCTGGGAGCTATCGAGGCTGGGGGCTTTTGTGCAGCCCCGCAAGGCAGCAACTGCTTCCTCAGTGCTGGGATGAGCACCAGGCTCCTCCTGCCTCGCGGGGTGAGTGGCAGTGCCCAGAGCAGGAAGAGCTCCCGGAGGCAACAGAGCATGTTTGTTGGGCCTCTCATCCCAGAGGAGAGAGAAGGGGGCAGCTTCCTCATCCTTGGGCCTCCTTGGTGCTGCTGCCTGGGCAGGGCAGGCTCAGGCACCTCTGGAGCACCACTGCCCCAGGAAGTTTTGACAGCGGGGTTGCAATCTTGCTCATCCTTGGCCCCTAACATCTGCCTTTCTTGCCAGAGGCAAATTCCCGCTGCCAGACCCCCACCAAGCAGAAGCTGAGCCCGGCCTCATCCCAGCTGTTTGCAGTGGAGGCACAGCAGGAGCCGGTTGAGTGGACGGGAGCTGAGGAGTCCCTCTTCCGCGTCTTCCACGGGACATACTTCAACAACTTCTGCTCCATCGCCAGGCTGCTGGGGACAAAGACGTGCAAGCAGGTATGGCCTGACGTTCTGCCTTGAGGAATGCATTGCATCAACACTTCGGGAAGTTCAGTATTGTTATTTTGCAGTACTGCTGCTGTTCACAGAGCAAACCCTGCACATGTCCAGCATTGTTCATTCTTCAGAGTGCTTTATCCCAGGCCCGGGTATACTGTCTTGTTTCCCAGGCAAGAAAAGCAAGGACATCCATGGCTTAGTGAAACTGGGAGCAGGGCTGCTTCCTTACTGGGAACCCCGCTGGATGTGCATGCTTACGCTTTCTCAATTAATGCTTAAATAAAGGCAGCTTGGGTACACTGAACTTTATTCTTTTTGTGTCTGTTTTTTTTGGTAGGTCTTTCAGTTTGCAGTGAAAGAATCGCTTATAACAAAACTGCCAACAAATGAATTAATGAATCCATCCCAGAAGAAGAAAAGGAAACACAGGCAAGTGTCGGACAACCTTGTTTTGTTCTTAAAACGCAACCAAATCCACTGCTTTCTGTGCCAGAGCATTCCTGGTAATCCCCATCTGGCTCCCGTCTGTGCACACTTCTCGCTGTCACACAGGGCTGATTGTGCTGCTGGCTGGGAGCTGGCCCCTGGCCTGGCTCTGGTGCTGCCGTCCTGCTCGGGCAGCTACCTGGTTCTGCAGCCTCGGGCTCAGCCCTGGAGCAGAGGGCAGCACAGTAGCTGTCTTGCGCTAGTGCCGCGCTGCCGCAGGAGGGCCAGGACACTGTCCTCACAGCAGCCTCCTCATGAGCTCCCTGGCTTATAACCTACATTTTGTGTGCTGATCCAATGTACGCAGTGTTATTCTGGCTCTCACATCTGCCTTAAATAACTTCTGCTGTAGCTGTGTCATTCTCATCTTTCTCTACTTTGTGCCTGGCTGATGGTTATTAATGCATGAAGCTGCCAGACAGCCTTGCTGGAATCGCTTGTCCCCAGCTGCTGCGCTGGCTGCCAGTGCTGAGCCCGGTGCTGGCCAGCTGCTCCCAATGGAGGCTTCTGGCCCCCCACCTCTGACACTTCTCTGCTTCTCTTCCAGGCTGTGGGCTGCCCACTGCAGGAAGATTCAGCTGAAGAAAGGTAGCGTTTGCTGGGGCTGTGCTCAGACGTGGTTTGTGTGGCTGTCAGCCCGCAGGGGCTGGTTCTCCAGCCCTGGCTTGCACAGCAGCACACTGTGTCCTGCTCTCCATCCCAGCTGCAGTGATGTGGGGGGAGCTGCCCCCGCTGCAGCGCTTGTTCGGGTGCCACCATGGCTCTGCCACACGCGTCGCTGCTGTGCCAGTGTCTTCTGCCAGGCCGTGCGTGGAGTGCAGTCCTGCTCCAGCGGGGGGGATGAGGCTTAGCATGTAGTCCCTGTGCACTGGGGTAAATGTGTGTCATGCATTTGTAATTACAGCTGCGTGTGGATGGATTTGGCTGAGCTGAGTGCTGCTGCACTCTGCCCTCTGCAGGCAAACAAGGAACCTGCATGTGCTCTGCTCCAGAGCCCTGCGTGTGCTGCTTGCTCTCAAATGTTTCTGCAAAGCACAGCTTCTAATCCTGGCATTTCTCTTTTGTTTCCAGATAATTCACCTACCCAGGTGTACAACTACCAGCCCTGTGACCACCCCGAACATCCCTGTGACAGCTCCTGCCCTTGCATTATGACCCAGAATTTCTGTGAGAAGTTCTGCCAGTGCAATCCTGACTGTAAGAAAACCCTAGGACTATCACCTGTGAAAGCAGCCAGCTCTCCTGGCGCACACCAGAGAGAGGGTGCAAACCTGTGTCTTGCTGAAGGCCTTTTTTATTCCTGCCTTCACTTTTCTGTCCATCTGCATCAGTTTGATTACCAGCCTGATAAAGTCCAAGGGGAAACTGTGTTTCATGCTGCCCTGTGACTCCCAGCTGGTGATATATGCTCCTGTTAGAGAATGCTTGTCTGCTTGTCTGTATCCAGCATCAACAAGCCCTGGGTGATGCTGCCGATTCTGTGAAAGGAGGATGTGTGGCCAGCAGTTAGAGTGGGAGCTGAGTCTACTCTGCCACACTTGTTTTTTCCCCTTTGTGCTCTCATTCCCGGCAATGTGATGGAGATAACAGTGCTTGCCCATGTAACTGGGCCTTCTGAAGGTGAATTCATTTAGGGTTATGACACAATTTGGGACTATAAGGGATAGAGGGCAGCAGGGAGCCAGCTCAGGCTCTGATCTTCTCAGTAGAGATCTGTTTGTGTTATCAGAGCTGTTTGTTTCCAAACTGCATGTAGTGAGTCCCTAGATGCAGATCAGCATCTCCAGCCATGGAGCTGGACAGAACCTCGTGCATGGTTTGTGCTCTGTGAGGTGTGAGCAGCACTCAGAGCTGCCTTGCACACAGGACGAGGTGTTGCTGCAGCTTCTTGCTTTCAACTGTAGGTGCCCAGGCTGTCTTATACCACTGTGTCTTGCTGCATTCTTCAATGAGCACCGTTCAGGTGACTTTGGAGGGCAGGAAGGCAGCCTGGGAGCTCTGTCTCTGCTCAGAGCAGAGTGGGTGTAGTACAAAGGCACCTTCCTCATGTCAGCCAGGTGGTGGGGGCAGGCAGTCTGGCCCTTGGTCGCAATCAACAAAAACAGTCCACAATCGACAAAAGCTTTCTGTCTGCACAGAGTCCAAACAGCCTGCTAGGGTGAGACCTGGCTCAACGGGAGTTTCTGTGGGGCAGGGGCACTGCATGTCCCTCAGTTCTATGAAAAGCATAGCCATGCAAAAACACGGGTTGTGTGTCTGCAGGTCAGAACCGCTTCCCAGGCTGCCGCTGTAAAACCCAGTGCAACACCAAGCAGTGCCCATGCTACCTGGCTGTGCGGGAGTGCGACCCGGACCTCTGCCTGACCTGCGGGGCATCAGAGCACTGGGACAGCAAGGTGGTCTCCTGCAAGAACTGCAGCATCCAGCGAGGGCTCAAAAAGGTATTGACAGGAGCGTGGCTCTGGATGGCTGACTAAGGGCCTCAGGGTAGAGCTGATAAACAGATCTCCTGCTATGTGGGACAGGGAGTGTGAGCCACCAGTAGCTGAGTGAGGAAAAAATCAAAGAGAAGCTGCTCTGCCCCGGGCTTCTGTAGCACTCAGTCTGGAGTATGGATTACTGATATGAAAACTGGGAGATGGGAGATAAATGAGAAAGGCTGAGAACAAAGGAGTATATGAAGTGACTCCATAGAAAAGTTGTGTCTTGAATCTTGCTGGTCAGGGCAAGAGACTGCATGTAAGGGAGGCAGAAATTCAGAGAAAGGTGCAAATTAGTGGGTGTTAAGTAGTGTGCAGCTCCAGCTTAATGGTGCTAAGACATAACTGCAGGGAGCTGTGTCACAATATGGTGGGGCACTGGATGGATGCTGGCTCCCCTTTTGCTTTTCTGAATTATTTGCCTCTGTGATGTTGGGACCTTGAGGACTGCAGCCAGCTCAGCGTGGTTGCTCCTGGGCACTGCCCTAAGCCCTACGCATACAGCCAGGACATGATTTCTGCACTGCTGGAGTGCAGGGAGTGGTAGGTCTGCCAACCGTAACTGTCTTCTTTTCACCTTGGCTCCAGCATTTGTTGCTGGCACCATCAGATGTCGCTGGCTGGGGGACTTTCATCAAAGAATCTGTGCAGAAGAATGAATTCATCTCTGAATACTGCGGTGAGGTCAGTGCTTCTGCCCTTGCTGGGACTGCTGTGCTGTGTGCTTGGGAGGACGCGCTTAGTGGAAGTGCTCTGTGCAGCAGTGGATTCATCAGGGACTGTGCCATCCCCAGTTCCATCATGGTCATGAGCTTATGACCCAGTTTAGAGGTTGAATCTTATACCTGTTTGGGACCTATCTCAGTATCTCTAGGCTCTCCACAAGGAGTGTGTGGTGTGTGTGCTGCTCCCTGGGAGCCCAACTATTGCTTCTGCTTCTCCTGAGCCCTGGTGAGCTCCCACCCACTGGTGGAAGGGCAGGAGGCATTGCCAGGAGATAGAAGAGCATTGTTTCTTTCAGTGGTTCTTACCATGCCCTCAGGCACTGAGGCTCTCTCAAGGCATTCTCCTTCTCCAGCTTATTTCACAGGATGAGGCTGACCGGCGAGGAAAGGTCTATGACAAGTACATGTCAAGTTTCCTCTTCAACCTCAACAATGGTAACTTGCGGGGGGCTTCAAGGGGTGGCAGAGGCCGAGGCTTCCTGGCAGGGGCTGGTGGGGGCAGTCTCAGCCTCTGTGTTGTGTGAGCAGCAGTCTTGTCTTTACAGGACACTGCAGAGTTTTCTTCTTTTTCATTTCAATAGATTTTGTTGTTGATGCCACTCGCAAAGGAAATAAAATCCGCTTTGCCAACCACTCTGTGAACCCCAACTGCTATGCCAAAGGTGAGCTGTCCTCGCTCGGGTCCATCAAGGCTTGGGAAGGATCTCTGGGTCCTGCTCAGCTCTGGGGATGCAGGGGGTTCACCAGGGTCCCAAGTCACCCTGAGTCCGCAGCAGCTGCAGAACCTCAAAGACATGGGCACGCTCTCACTGCTGCAGATCACGTTCCTACTGGCGATGGCTCTGCTCAGCTCTGCTGTGGCTCTGACCTTGCAGAGACATCACCGCTAGAGAGCAGGCTACGATGCTGCCCTGTCCTGCTGGGCAGCAGCTCTGGTGCCTTGGCTCCATGCTGGCAGCGGTCAGGTCTGGAGGTGCTCTGTGACCTCCAGCCTGGGCTGCAGCTGCATATGTCTGATGTTGTCTCTCTTGTTGCAGTTGTGATGGTGAATGGAGACCACCGGATAGGAATCTTCGCCAAGAGGGCCATCCAGGCAGGAGAGGAGCTCTTCTTCGATTACCGGTAACATGGAGGTGGCTGGTAGGGACTGGGGGCAGGGTTGGCCTTGCTTTCTGGGCACACAGTTGCAGGGAGCATAGAGGTTGTTACAGCAGCTGTGGGTTTCCTGTTTTATAGGTACAGCCAGGCAGATGCCCTGAAGTATGTCGGCATAGAGAGGGAGACCGATATCATCTAGGCTGTGTGCCGGGCGGTCCCCAGCACATCTTGCTGCTGCACCTTGTAAGCAATGCCATGTTTGCTTCACGCTGACATGACTGCTGCCCATGTTCCCCTGCTGTGTGTGTCACAAGTGCTACTTTCCACCCAGACGTCTGGAGAGAGACTCAGGGCAGGAGCGTGAGCGGCTGCCACCAGGGGGGCAGCTCTGCCCGGCCCCAGGACGGGGTGGGCTCCAGCGCCTCATGCTGCTGGTGGTCTCCTGGGCTGGAGGGAGCCTGTGGACCAAGCAGCTGGGGCGTGAGGAAAAGCTGTGATGCAGGAGGAGGGACAGTCACCAATTCTCAGTCTCTTTCCATTTTCTGTCGACTGCTGAAAGAACAAGAGTGAATGAGGTACGCTGAGACCCAGAGGGCACAGCTGGGAGAGATGGAGCTGGTGTTCCCCTCCAGCCCCTGCCTGGGACAAGCTCTGGTCTCTGCTGTGACCTCTTGCTGCCTGTTTTGTTCTGTTGGCTAGTGCAGCGACAGTGTTGGAAGCCATAGAGATGTGGCCATGCTCCTGCATGTCCCCACCCTCCAGAGCTGCTGTCCCTGGGGCTCTGTGTTCCCTCTGCCCCAGCTGGCTGGAGGACAGAGACTACCAGCACGTGGCTTGTGTGGCACGATTCCTTAGGACAGAGAGAGCAGCACTATGCAGAAAGTCTCTTTGGGCCCGGAGGCCACTGAGCTGGTTAGAGGCGATGTTACAGGGGTGCTGTTGCAAGCACAAGAGGAATCCACAGGAAGCACACACTAAAGAGCGTGCAGAAGTCCCTGCAGCATGCTCATGGCAGGCTGTGGAGTGGCTGGCTGCTTCTTGCCCAGTTCCAGCTGTTCTGCTGCCTGGGTCTTCTGAGGCCAGGGCAGCTTTGGGGCTGTGTGGGGAACCCCCCCCATTTGGCTGTGGCTGCATCCAGCCTGGGAACCAGGCTTCTGCCACTGGGAACCCAGCGCTCCAGGCACGCAGTACCGAAGCTGGTTTCTCCAGCTGCTGTCAGGACAGCCCCTTTCAGAGAGACGTGGGCTCTTTGAGATGTACCGGGCTCTTTAGGAGCCAGCAGAGTGGGTCTTCCCACGCTGGGAACCTTTCTCATTGCACAGGATTGCTTGGATGTTGATTGGTGAGGTCTGAGCAGGGCAGAGCAGACCTGTGGCTGCTATGCGCAATGACAAGGGGAAGCTCTCTAGAGTTTTCTGGTACTCTGGTGCTGACCCTGGCTGTAGGGATAAAGGGTGTTCTCTGGCAATGTGAGGTTTGGCCTTAGCACCCCATGCAGAAAGAAAAAGAAAAAAGCACTTTAAACTCAGCCTCAACCAGGCAGCTGGGCCCATGTGCTGCCCAGGGTGCTCAGGCTGGGGCAACTATGGACGTCCCAGACCGTGGCCATCCTTCAGCAGCGCCTTTTCAGGGACATTTCTTCAGGCCTGGGACTGGGCAGCCTGGAAGGATGGTTGGAGGGAAGGATGGCCTGGATGGATGGCTGGAGAGCTCTTCCCTCAGCCGGGGGCTGGGCCTGAAGGATGGGGCTGTCCCACAGGAGCCATGTATGCTGCCAGCTGGCCTGGCACTGAGTGCTGGGCACTGCTGGACTCTGTGCCAGCCTGGAGCGGTGCTGAAGGACGGCGTCTGCCGAGGGCTGGGCCCATTGCCCTCAGAACCGCAGGGTTCCTCTGCTGGGCACGGTCCCGTCCCAGCAGCGCATTCCCCACTGCAGAGAGCTCCCTGGGTCTGTGCTGGGAGCTGAGCCCTCCCTGGCACAGGTCCGGTCCTGCCCTGCCCGCTGTCCATGCTGGCTCGCGGGGTCTGGGTCTGTCTGGAGCAGCACTTGTACCTCAGCCCCCTCCCTCCCCTTCCACTCCTCTCCTGCTGCCTCCATCCCCCCGCTCGCCCTGGCCCTGCTGTCTGCTCAGTGTCCTCTGCCACCTCGGCCGTATCTGCACTATGCCAGGCTTGTGTCTGTGGTTTGTTGACAGTGAATTATAATGCACTTTAAAAATGATGTGGCTTGTAGCCTTTGTCATAATAAAGCAGTAGCGAACATCCCCCAGCGGTTCACTGCTCTCTGTTACCCGGGGGCTCGTCCTGTCTGCCCCCTGGGGCTGGTACCCGGGCACCCCCTCCTCGGGGCACAGATGGACCCAGCAGCGCCAGGCATGGGGCTGAGGAGGAGGAGTGCGTCAGGGGTAGGGGGGTGTGCTCACGGCCGGGGGACTGCTCGGAGCACCGAGCGGGGCATGGGGAGCAGGGCTGCGCTGAGTGGGGCAGGGGTTAGGGTTCGGGTTAGGGTTCGGGTTCGGAGCAGAGCAGCTGTGCCTCGCGCCTGGACTGCCAAAGGGAAGGCTGGGAGAGTTGTCAAACGCCGTCATTCTGCCTTTATTTGAGTATCTTAACATCTCATTCAACAAAACAGGTTTTTTAAAAATAAAGTGCCCAGGGAAGCTAGGCCTTTGGGTAGATAGATGCATTTCTGTAACATTGTCGCACCACAACACAGCGTGAACAGGAGCTTTCCCCGGCGGTGACGGCAGGACGAGCGCTTCTCACCGAGAAGCAGCGAACTACAGACCACTTACCACGACACTTTAAACATAACACCCGGCATGAAGTTCCGTTTTGTTTTTTATACAAACTGATAGAATAAAAAAATCAGAGTGTAGTAGAATATCCAGCAACAAAAATGGTAGAAAGGATCTGTACCTGATTGTATGAAAGCAGCATCTCAGCAAAGTGCAGTGGCATCATGCGCGGCAGCGGCAGCTGTTGCACGCACGGGGGTATTGCTGGGGCACCCCGGCTGCTCCGGGGCAGGTATTGCGTGGCTCCGTCGTGGCTCTTGCTAAGCGAGGAAAGCAGCAGGGAATTCGGCGCGAGCGGGCGGGGGCGGCCCCAGGTGCTCCCCATGGGTTGCAGGGCCGCTGGGCTCGGGGTCCGCGCGAGGGGCGGCGGAGGCAGCCGCTTGCATGCGGCAGAGGGGCGGCAGCGGGGCCGGGGGTGCCGGTGGCCGCGCTCCCGGTGCGGGGCGGCGTTGGCCGTGGGCAGGAGCTGGCGGCTCAGCGGCGCTGGCAGTTCAGGTGTGCTCGGCCCTTTGGTCCCGCGACGCTCGCTTGTCTCCGGGCGGCCCCCGGGGCCGCGAGCCCGTCCCACCCCCCGCTCTCCGCTAGTCCCCTTTGGGCTCCTCCAGGATTTGGGGCAGGTTCTGGTCTTTGCGCACCGACAGCNCGACAGTGGTTTGACGGTGCTGCTGTAGTCCTGGATGGCCTTGGGCTCGTTGGTGTGATAGGAGCCCTTGTAGCGGTGGTAGTAGAAGTAGAGCAGCACCAGCAAGCCCCCGAGCAGCAGCAGCAGGAAGGTCACAACTGCAGAGAAGGTGACGTGAGGGACTGGGGAGGGGACAGGGACTGCCTGCAGCACAGCTTGGGGCAGCCGTTCACTTACACCCGATGATGATCCCAATCCAGCCATCATCGTGCACGTGGGGGAACTCTGGAGGGACAGAGGAAGGCGTGAGATGGGGCTGCGGGGTTTTGTGCTGCAGCATCACCTCTGCCCCAGCAGCAGCATCCTGGGGGGCTCCCAGCACAGCACCCACCTGTGCCCATGTACCAGGGGTCCATCTCAGGGGGGATGAGGATGGTGGTGAGGGGCAGCATGGAGGCGCAGCTGGACTCCACCAGCTCCCCCCGCACGCTGTAGGACCGCACTGCGCTGGTGGGGCGGAAGATGGCTTTGAGGGGGACGATGCTGTTAAACTTCACTCCCGAGAGGCAGCCCGAGAAGCCGGGCGTGTTGTAGCGCTGGATCTCGGGGTCGATCACGCCGGTTTCTGCAGGGGCACAGAAGGAGATGGCTCAACCCCACTGAGGACTGCGCTGGGCAGGGGGATGCTGGTGCCAGCGGCGGGACCCGGCTCACCCATCACGCGCCCCAGGTACAAGTTCTTGGGCGAGTCCAGCTTGCTGTCCACAAACAGGGAGAACTGCTGCTCCATGACAGGCAGATAATCCACCTGGGGACAAGGACGTGGCATCAGCCCCTGATCCTGCACCCCCACCACCCCGTGGTGCCCCGGCCCCGTACCTGCGTGTACAGCGTGCGGTGCCAGCGGGTGATGTTGACGTGGTGGGGTCTCCCGTCCGTCACTGGCTTGGTGGTGAGGGCGAAGATGTAGGGGCTGGTGCCCAGCTGGTAGCGTAGCTGCAGGCTCCCTGCGGGCAGAGCACACGGGGGCTGCAGGGTGGTCCTTGGCATGGGGCAGAGGAGCCCCCGCGCCCTCACCGTCATCCTTGATGAGCACGGCCATGTAGTCCTTGACGAAGGAGCTGACGTAGAGCAGCACGGCGGGCGCCGAGGTGGTGCTGAAGCTGAAGCTGACCTCCTCGTTGGTGAGGTTGTAGCCAGGCAGGGGCTGCCAGGGGCTGCTGATGATGCTGGCGAACTCACGGGCGGCATACAGCGACATGGGCAGGATGTTGTACCGCACCCAGGTGCCCTCCTCGAAGTACCCGCCGATGTCTGCGGGGACCCGCAGGGTGACGGGAGCGCCGGCTCCTCTTGCCAAGCCCAGCCCTGGGGAGGGTCCCCCGCCATGCCCGCAGCACTGAGCTGCTCACCGTGGTTGCAGAAGGGCCCATCAAAGGCGGAGATGCTGCAGTTGCAGCTGTAGTGGCTGTAACGCTCGATGCAGAGCCCGCTGTTCTGACAGGGCACTGGCGGGTCCTGGCAGTGGCCGGTGCAGTTCACCCGCACGCCCTCCGTCTCGTTGGCCTTGCCCTCCAGGTTGAGCGTCACCCCATTCATCCGCAGCGCCCGCAGGCACCCCAGGAATGGCCGCATCTTGTGCTCCGCAGAGCCTGTGGCAGGGCTGGGGCTCAGCGCCGGTGGGCGTGGGGCAGGGGCGGGGTGGGCAGGGGGGGCTCTCACCGACATAGAGGGGTCTGTCAAACTCCAGGCGGACAAAGCTCTGCGGTGGGGCTGGCCGCACCACCCAGGGCAGCCTGTCCACCCGCAACCGGGCCAGCTTCACGTTGAGCTCAGCCTTCACCTGGTGCCACTCGTCGTCGTTCCAGGGCACCGTCGCGCGCACTGTCAGGTTCTCATCCCCATTCCCGATGTCGTAGGCAAACACCACGTCCCTGGTGGCTGCGGGGATGCGGTGTCAGTGGGGACACCCCCGCCCTGCAGCCCTCTGCACCCCCACCCCTGCCCGTACTGTTGAGCTCCACGCGGATGTAGTTTCGGGTGCCGGGGTTCTCCAGGAAGACGCCAGATTGGGCAGTGGTCTTGAAGTAGAAGGAGATGTCAAGGCTGTGGTTGGCTTGGAAGGTGGGGAAGAGTAGGGCTGCGCCCCTGTTGAAGGAGACGGTGTTCCAGGTGTTGCCTGTGGGGAACAGGGGAGGATGAGAGGTGAGCATGGACCCGACGTTTGCATGGAACCAATGTGGGCATGGATCCAACATGTGCATGGACCCTGCGCAGCTCTGGTCACTCACGGTCTCCATAGCACCGCAGGGGCCCCAGCAGGAACTGCGCTTCAGAGCCGGAGCGGTTGGTGTCTCCCACCACCACCTGCGTGACGGGCAGGTGGTCCACAAAGGTCAGCAGACCCTTGTCTGTCCTCCTGCAGGTGGATCGCGCATCAGCGGGGCTGCACGGGGGCTGCTCCCATCGCCACCCTTTCCCACCCTCTCCCCCCCTCCGCCCCTTTTGTCCCCACGTTCCCCAGCCCTGCGCTCACCACAGCGCGTGGTCAGCATCACAGTTGCAGAAGTACTGAGGGTCGGCGCAGTTCTTGTCCAGCCCGCAGCCGCAGCGCTGGATGCCGGGCCGCGAGCCCCCCCAGTAGTAGTGGCGCTCGTTGTTTCGGCCCATCCAGAAGCTGTAGGGCAGCCCGGCTGTGGGCACAGAGGAGGGTGAGGCCGCGGCCCCGTGGCACAGCCCTGCGGACGGCCCCACTCCCTGCCCGGTGCTCACAGGGGGTGTTGAGCAGGCGGGAGCTGTAGCAGTGGAACTCGATGCGCTGCTCGCAGTACTCGGAGGCATTCGCCAGCGCCGACACCTCGGCCCAGGAGGCGTTCCAGTACTCCACAGCGCCCAGGTAGGGCCGGTCCACACTAGAGCCTGTCACCCGCGTTGCGTAGTGGCGGTTGTGCCGGATGATGGTCCACGCTTGGTCCTCTGCACAGCAGGGGTTTAGGAGTGGCCCCAGCCCCCCTGCTGCTCTCATCCCAGGCCCTGGCCCAGGCGTGCAGAGGGGTCTGAGCCCCGTGCCCCCCACCCGCTGCGCCCACCTCGGATGTCACAGTACACTGTGAAGGGCTTGAGCGGCCCGCTGCCATCCGGGTCGATGGTGTAGTTCCCCGAGGTCTTCCCACTGACCCGGTAAGCGTCGCACGACTCCTTGTAAAGGGCTGGAAGGGGAGGCCAGGCGGGATGTGTGATGGGCACCGTGGTGCTGGAGACTGCCGCCCGCTCACAGCCCGCCCCGTGCTCACATTTGTGGCAGGTCTCTCCCTTGTACCCTGTCAAGTCGCAGATGCACATGAAGTCGTCCCAGGACTGCACGCAGCGGCTGTCGTGCTCACAGAGGTTGGGGGTGCACCTGGGGGCACAGAGGGTGTGGGTCCCAGCCCCTTATGCTCCCACCCCTCTGCCTGGGTCAGTACCTGTCCGTGATGCCGCAGACATTGAAGAAGACGTCGGCATACTTCCCCAGCCGGTGCTGCACCAGCATCTCCAGGTCCACGGGCTGCATGTCAACGCTCAGCATCTGCAGGCAGCCGTGGAAGGCCGTCTGGTTCGAGCGGCAGCCAGTGAGTGAGGCGGGCTTGGGGCAGCCTGCAAGGAGCAGGTTGGTCAGCAGCACCCAGCACCCCATGCTCCCGCTGTGCCCCCGCCATGCGCCCGCCCCGCACCCACCTCCAAAGAAGTACTGGCTGCTGGTGCGCAGCTGGAAGGGGTGAGCCACCCGGAACTCGGCTCCGTCGTCATCATCGATGGTCACCACGGCCGAACCATCCCGTGCCACCAGCTGCACCGAGTGCCAGAAGCCATCATTGAGGCGATGCCCTGTGCGGGGGAGAGGTGAGCACGTGGAGAGCGCTGACACCGGACCGCCCCTGGCCCTGCGCCAGCCCCTGGCCCACCTGCAGCGAACTCCAGCTTCTTCTTGCCGGGCTGCGCGATGGAGACATTGACCTGCCCCTCGCTCAGCACCATCTCCAAGGAGCCCAGGCGGTCGGCGAAGCTGGTGAAGAGCAGCAGCCCAGCTGTGTCCCAGGAGCGGAAGCGAAAGCTGACAGCCAGGCGGTTCCTGCGGGGGATCCCTGGCACCTGCACGTAGTTGTTGATGCCGGCGAAGGTGATGGGGGTGTTCACCTGGTCCTGGCAGTAGTGGCCCACGCTGCCCTGGGGGTGACCATGAGAGGCGGTGAGGGCTGGGATACTCTCGCAGCAGGGAGCCCCCCCGGCCCTGATTGCCCCCGCTCGATCCCGTTGCCTGGTGATGATGGACGGGTGCCCCGGGCCAGGGATGACCTCGTGCGGTTGATGTGGGCCTCATGGCTGAGTGTAGCAGCCACCAGCCTCGCGTCACTCAAGAAGGGCCCCGGGAAAGGGGTCACCCCATGGCAGGGCCCCTCTTTGAAGGGATCATCTCATGGAAGGGACCCCCAGAGAAGGGGCTGGGACCCTGGCCCCTGGAGGGGAGCTGCGGGGTCAGACCTCAAATCGGATGTTGGATCTCCGGTGCCGGGCAAGGTCAGCAATGTTGACCCCATTGAAGATGATGTTCTCCACACAGCCACGGAAGTTTTGCCGGTAGGTGAGGTGCTGCTTGTCATGGTCAATCACTCCCCCGAAGAAGAGCTGAGGGGGCAGAAAGAGGGACTCAACCCCACACTGGGGACACCATGGGGCCAGCAGTGTGGCGGCTCACTGCCTGCGCACCCACCTCAGTGTCGAGGTCAAGGTGGTCAAAAGTGCCGTGGCAACGGAAGCGCTTGACCTCGCCATCCAGCGTCAAGTTGACATGGTGGCCAAAGCGCTCAATATGCAGCGAGTGCCAGTGCTGGTCATCCAGGAGGCTGCCCACCGCCACCGTCGTGTGGCCCTCGGTGGCATGCAGTGGGCTGCTGCCTGGGGATGGGGCACTGTCACTCTGCAGTCCCTCCAGCCCCACCAGCTGTCCCTACCATCCCCTGCTCACCTAAGCTGATGTGCAGGAGGAGCTGGGCTTGCTTGAGCTCCACTGTGATGTAGTCACCCTGCGAGCCCTCCCCGTGCATCAGCACCCCGTCCTGCTCCACTGTCTTGAAGTTGAAGGAGATATCATCTTCCATGGTGCTGATCTTTTTGGCCCGGAATCGGTAGGAGATGGCATCATCCCCATCAAAGTAGAGCACGTGGGACCCTGGGAGAGAGGCAGAGCAGCCCCACCCACATCATTCCTATATAGTCAGGGCAGGTTTGTGTCATATCTAATGACTGCAGATTGCTTGAATGGGAAAGGGTTTTGGCATGTGCCAGAGCCAGGCTGCAGCTCTGGCTTCTGCACAGGAACTGGCCCCGTGCCACAAAGCCGTGGGGCCAGGGTCCCCCCAGCATGGGGACCACGGGGCTGTACTCACGGTAGGGGCAGCCGTAGAGGCCCAGGCGCAGCCCAATCTTCCCTTGCGGGTTCCAGGCCACTGGGATGATGCGAATGTAGCGGGCGAGGATGGGGTAGTGCAGGTCGTGCCGCACCACCCCACTCTCATTCACGTTTCCAAAGAATGTCTGTGACAAATGGACAGCTCAGCCCAGAGCCATCCCCCGCACCTCCCTGCAGCTGGGAGGGTGCCTCCCCCCCTCCGGCTCCTGGGACCCTCGCCCCACAGTGCGTACCCAGTTGCTGCCCTGCTGGAAGAAGGGTTTCCAGCTGGTGGGGTGGTCCCCGTAGAGCACGATGTAGCGCGTCAGCCAGTCATACGTGTTGAAGGTCCCCTGCGTGGCCACCGCGTTGATGCGGTGCTTCTGCATCAGGTCGATCTGCAGCCAGGGCTGCTTGTCGCGGGGGTCGGGGGACCACCCGCTGGTGCCTGCAGAGTGGGGTCTCAGCCGGGGCCCCACAGCCCTGAACGCGGCCGCTCTCAGCGCGGCGCCCGCTGGGGGGCTCCCCGCACCCTTGGGGGATGCTGAGGGTGGGGCCCTCCCGGCCCTCCCGGCCCTCCCGGCCCTCCCGGCAGCCCCCGCAGGGTGGCAGCCCCTTGGCGTCCCCGCGTGCTGTCCCCGTCCCCGGGCAGGGGCACTCACTGTGCAGCCGGGCGAAGCTGGACGAGTAAAAGATGTTATATCTGGAGGAGGCGCCGATGGACGAGGAGTAGAGGGACGAAACCAACTCATCATAACAGGGCCCTGCGGGGAGGGGTGCGAAGCTCTCACCCGGGTGGCTGCAGGCGGGGGAGGTGCGGCGGGGAGCGGTTCCCCGCTGCCACATTGCGTAAAGGGGAGCGGGGGGTGGAGGCGGGGGCCGATGGACGGTGGCGGCTCTGCGGCGCGATGGAGGCGGCCCCGCGCTGCCCGCAGCCCCGCACCGTGACCCAGCGCTTCTGCGCTGCCGCGCCCCGATGGGAGCCCGGGGGCGGTGCTGCCGCCGCCCCTCCCGCGGTCCCCGCTCCTGGGGAAGGTCCGCAGCCGCCGCGTAGCGCCCCGGGTCGCGGCGGATCCGCTCGGCAGCTCCGCTCCCGCCTCTGCGCTCACTGCAGCGGGAGCTGACGCACCTCTGCGGGCTGCCGGCGCCGCACCGCCGTCTCCGCACCGCCGTGGGCGGGCGGGAAACCCCTGCGCCCCTCCCC
>WBMW01003844.1:126913-141368 GCA_013396635.1 Penelope pileata
CTCGGCCGCGGGGTTGTCCGGGGTCTGGGCTCGTCCTGAGCCCTGCGCGCTGGCCGCAGCTGTGTCGGGGCACCGGGGACCGGCGAGGGGGTGGCCCCGTGGCGAGCGGGGTTTGGGGCTCGGGTGCGGGGCCGGGTCTGTGCGGTGTCCGTGGGGCTCTGTCTCTGCGGTTCTGGAGAGGATGGGGTCCCCCTGCACAGAGGTTCTCTCACTCCCCTGGGGCAGCCCGGCTGTGTTCCAGCGCCATGGGGCCTGGCACCGCGTGGCCATCAGCTCGGACTGTGCCCGGTCCATGGGGGCACCAGGGGCTCTCAGCACACGCGGCCGAGCGGGGCTGGCACGGTGGCTCCGGGTCATGGTCGGCCCCAGCGCTGCCACTGCTCCCGGGCCCCTCGCTCTGTGCTGCGTAGGCTGGGGCATCAGCTGCTGCCTCCCGGGGCCGTTCCCGGAGCGTTGCCGGGGCGGTGGGCGCAGCTGAAACTGCGGTGCCCGGGTGGAGAGCGGTGCTTCCCATGGCCGCTCCTTGGGGCAGCAGCTGTGGGGCCAGGTCCTGGCATGGGATCCTGGCATGGGATGCTGGCAGCTGCGGGGGTGCTGCCAAGGGTGAGGTTGGCATTGGGGTCCCCGCAGGATGGTTCCTTGATGCATCGCGGCTCTGCACAGCTCTGGGCTTGGCAGCTCCCACCGTGCAGCAGGGCCTGCATCTCCCCGCTCCGGCTGCTTCCTCTGCTCAGGGAAGCAGAGCAGAGCGGCGGAAGCCAGCGCTTCCCTCCTGCCGGGCTGTGTGGGGGCAGCCAGGGAGCCCCAGAGCTGCACCCCTGCCTGGAGGGGACGTGGCGCTCGGAGGCAGTTGTGCTTGCTGCAGCCCATCTCCTCCTCGCAGTGGGGTTTGCAGCGTGGTCCCATTGCTGCTGGGCTGCTCTGGGGCTGGGGTGGCCCTGATGCCCCTGTTGTGGCGGGTCCTGGCTCTGCTGGCCCCTCAAAGGGCATGGCAGCAGCAGAAGCCTTCTTGGGACTTCCTGTGTCCTAGGGGCTCTGCTGGCTCCAGAGCTCCGGGCCGGCGTGGGCGGCTGTGACGCGGCTCCCCCGGGAGCCCTTTGCCCGCCCCATGGCCACGGGGTCCCCGTGACGCCGTCCGTCCCTTCCCCAGAGCGTGGGAGCGGCCCTGGCCCGGCCGCAGCGGTTCTTCTCCCGTTTATTTATAACCCTGAGAAGGAGCCGACTGCCACCATCCCCTCCTGCAGCCGCGCCAGGGAGAGGGACAGCGACTCTGTGCCCGCAGCCGTGTGGGGCCCTTCGGGCAGCCCCGGGGCCGCCAGCCCCATGCAGGAGGTGCCGGTGTTGTGTGACAGTGCCCTTCGCACCGTGGGTCAGCAACGCGCTCTGGCCCCAGCATGGCGGTACCTGGGGTGGCTGCGCTCCCCCCCACTGCTATTTTTAGCAGCCGTCTCTTTTTCTTGGCATTTTGCGGTGCACTCTGACCTGGCTGTGTCTGTGCTGCTGGGCTGCAGCTGGTGGAGCTGCCAGGGCCACGTCCCCGTGCCCGGTGCCGCCCGGTGCCGGGGCAGTGCCTCGTGGCTCAGCACGTGCGCCGGGGCTGTCACGTGTGTGGCACCGCCAACGTCGCGCAGTGCTGCACGGAGGAGCCAGCCCCATCCCGCTGCAGGGCCAGGGACTTCCCTGCGCAGCGTCCCACTGCCGCGGGCAGGAAGTCAGCGGCCCCATTACAATGGGACTTTGTGCCGTAAGCGTATTACTCAGCACTGACCTTGTGCAATTCTGCACGGTGCTCAGCCCGCCGGGGTCAGCTGAGGACACGCGGCCGGCGGCTGCCCTGCGGGTGCCCCAGCTGCAGCCCCGTGTGCTCCTGGGCATGAGCCCATCCCTCCAGGTCTGAGTCAAGCGATCGGTGTGGGGAGGTAGTTCAGGAGTGACAGTGGGGGTAACACATCTCTCCTTCCTCCCCAGGCGTCCCTGGAGGTGAGCCTGAGCCAGCCCACGCGCACCAGCAGCGGCTCAGAGCGGTGAGTGACCACCACACGGTGCAGCGGGGTTGATGCCAGGCACAAACCAGGGCTGGCGTATGCTGTCCTGTCCTGCTCGTGGAGCTGAGCTCTGTGCAGGGGAACAGCAGAGCAGGCGCTGCCGGGCTCTGTCCCTGTATCTGCTGTGCCCCGAGGCGCGTCTGTCCTTGTGCCTCAGCCTCATGGTGCCTGATGGCTGCGGCAGGGCTGGCCAACGGGGCTGTGCCCCAGGGAATTGGGGTGCGGGGGCCTGGGGCCCTGCCTGCTCCCGGTCCTCCCAGCGCTGACACTGCTGCCAGCATTCCTTCCTGGTTTTTCATTTTCCGAATTCCTTGGCAGGGCCGCGACTGCAAACAGCTTATTTTTAGCCGGGGTCATCTGCACCCGATGGCTCTGCTACGTTCCCACCGTGGGGCTGCGGGGTGTCGGGAGCCCCTGGGATGTGGCTCCCGCTGCCCCGGCACTGCCCATCCCTGCGTACAGGGGCTCCCATGGGCTCAGCCCTGCGTCGTCCCCAGGTCCCTGCTCGTGGCGGAGGAGATGCGCAGCCTCATTGTGGAGAAGGGCCCGGGGCCAGTGGAGGAGGACCCCGATGCTCTTGTGAAAGGTGGGCGCAGCAGTCGGGAGGGTTCTGTCCCCCGATTCCCAGCCGGGGTCAGCAGGGCGGTGCCCTGCACTAGATGCTGCTCCATGGGGGCACAGCGTTGGGGTTGGGGTTGGGGTGGGCACCACGTCCTGAGGCTGAGGCATCCCCTTCCCTCCTCAGGATGGCTGCGCCGCGAGGTGCGGGGCGGGGTGAAGACCCCCTGGCTGCGGCCACGGAAGTACTGGTTCGTGCTGACGCCCGACTCCCTGGACTACTACAGCAGCAACGAGCGGGGGGCCAAGCGGCTGGGCTCCCTGGTGCTCACCAGCCTCTGCTCCGTGCTGTGGCCGGACAAGCAGACCTACAAGGAGACGGGTAGGTACCCCGTGGGTGGGCTGTGCCCCTGTCCCCACCCAGAGGGGCGGCAGGCGAGCTGTGTGTCCCCCGCAGGCTACTGGAGCGTGACAGTGTTTGGCAGGAAGCACTGCTACCGCCTGTACACGGAGCACCTGAGCGAGGCCGTGCGCTGGGTGTGCGCGGTGCAGCGGGTCATCGACAGCAAAGCGCCCGTGCAGACGCCCACGCAGCTGCTGATGCGCGACGTGGAGGTGAGCGCTGCGCAGGGCTGCGGGTGCTGGGCTGGGCCCCCCGGGTCCCCCCACAGCCGCTGCCATCATTCACCCCCCAGGAGCACTGCGGCAGCCCCGAGGTGCTGGAGCAGATTTACCGCTGCAACCCCATCCTGCGCCACACCAGCAGCCCCCTCTACGCGCCCCTGCTGCCCTTCCCCTACGGCAGCCTGGACCACAGCGGTGAGCGGGCGGGCGGGGGCTGGGGGGGCTGAGCGGCTGTAGGCTGCCAGGCTGGGCCTGAGTTCCCAAACTGTGTCTAGAGGGGGTGGTTTGGAATGCCCCCACAGATGTTAACCCCCTGCCCGCCCCACAGCCCCTGGGCCCCGGAGCTACACCACACTGCGCGACGAGGCCGTGAAGCTCTTTAACTCGCTGCAGCAGCTGGAGGCGCAGCGGGACCCAGTGCCGCTGATCCAGGGCGTCCTGCAGACCTGCCTGGACCTGCCGCCGCTGGTGGACGAGATCTACTGCCAGCTGGTGAAGCAGACCACGGAGCCGCCAGCGCCGGGCGAGCCGGGCGACTTGCACTACTGGCAGCTGCTCACCTGCATGAGCTGCACGTTCCTGCCCTCCCCGCCCGTCCTGCGCTTCCTGCGCTTCCACCTGGACAGGCGAGTGCTGCCGAGATGCTGCACACGGAGCTCACTGCGTCCCCACCGGGACAGCACGGGGTCCCTGGCATCGCTGTGACCCTCCCGGTGTCCCTGCAGGACAGAGAGCTGCTTCCCTGCCTCAGAGATGGCCAAATATGCCTCCTTCATCCGGGAGGCGCTGGGGAAGACACGGGGCCGGGAGTGTGTGCCCTCCCTGGAGGAGATCCTGGTGCTGACACGGCGGCAGGAGATGGTGTGCACCGTGCACTGCCCTGGGGCGGCTGCCTGCAGCGTGGCCATCAGCTCCCACACCACGGCTGAGGAGGTGGGGGCCGTGTCACGGGGTGGGGGCATCCGGAGGGGGCTCTGCTGGAGCTCTCCCAGGGGACACCCGCCATGACCCGTCTGTGTCCCTTTGCAGTGCTGAGGGCCGCGGCTGGGGACGCGCAGTCACTGCCGGTTGCCTTTGTCTCGCCCCAGGTGGCTCGAGAGCTGGTGTCGCGCCTGGGGCTGTCCCAGAGCCCCAACCTCTTTGCACTCTATGAGCAGTCCCGGCTCCGGGAGCAGCCCGTGGGCAGCTCCACACTGCTGGCCGACGTCCTCACCAGGTTTGAAAAGTAAATGTCCTTCTCTGCTGCCTACGGGAGGGAGGGGCTGTGGGCTTGGGGCACCACGAGGTGGGGGGACCGGGTCCGCCGTGCTGATGGGGCTGCTCCCTCCCACTGCAGCCGGGCTGGGGAGGAGCGGGAGCAGAACGCGCCGTGCCGGCTCTGCTTCAAACACTACGGCTTCCTGGACACGGACAACGTCCCGCGAGACAGCCTGGAGTTTGCTCTCCTCTTCGAGCAGGTGAGAGCCGTGCCATGCCGTGGTGGCCATGCCATGGTGGCCGTGCCATGGTGGCTGTGCTGTGCCGCCCCACTCACGCTGCCCTCCCGCAGGCTCACGAGATGGTGCTGCGGGGCTACGTGCCCACATCGGAGGAGACGCTGCAGACGCTGGCAGCACTGCGCCTGCAGAGCCTCAACAGCGACTTCTCCACCCACGCCCCCTTCCCGCGCCTGGAGGAGCTCTTTCCCCCCCGTGTGCTGCGCGCCCGCCTGCTGGCCCCCTGCCCCGAGCCCCCCCCCAAGTGCCGCGGGGCCCGGCTGCGTGCGGGGCTGCTGGCTGGGGGGCTGTGGGGGCACTCGCTGGCCAAGCAACGCGCGGAGCGGGACCAGCGCCTGCGGGGCCGCCTGCGGGAGGAGGGGGCCAGCACCATGGCTGCCATCGTGGAGAAGTGGAAGCTGCTGCAGGGCATGGGCCGGCCCGAAGCCATGGCCGCCTACGTGGCGCTGGTGCGGGAATGGCCCGGCTTTGGCTCCACACTCTTCGATGTGGATCTGCAGGTGGTGAGGCCCCAGCATGGTGGTGGGGAGGGCATGGCTGGTACGGGTGGTATGGGTGGCCCTGACGCCCGCCTCCCTGCAGAACTCAGTGGGAGCCGGACCCCAGCGGCTGTGGCTGGGCATCGGGGCCAAGGCCGTCTCGCTCTACAAGCCAGGGGAGCCCGAGCCCTTGGACAGCTTCTGCTACGGCCGCATCTCCTCCTTCGGGGCCTCCGACAGCAGCACCTTCCGCCTCTCCGTGGAGGACCAGGACCTGCTCTTTGAGACCTCCCAGGTAAGGGCCATCCATCCATCTCCACTGTGCCCCTTTGGGGCTGTAGGGCGCAGAGGCTGACCCATGTCCCCTCCACCCTGCAGGTGGAGGAGATTGCACAGCTCCTCAACACGTACCTGGCCTCCATGGGTGCCCACCGGCCACCCCAGCAGCAGGAGGTGCCCACCAGCCCCCTCGGTGCGGATCCCACCGTGCAGCCCCAGGGGCTGTGCCCTGTAGCCGGGTCCTGGCAGTGCCCACCACCTGCTGGCTCCTTCGGCAGCTAGCCCAGCCTGGCCCGGCCCCGCAGGGATCTCCCGATGCACACAGAGGGCACTGGCCCAGCAGTGAGCGGTCTGCACCAGTCCCAGGGGCTGTGCGCTCCCTGCTCCACCGTTGCCTTTCTGGTTATTTTCTTAATTTATTTTGAGACGCCTGCTCGCCCACGTCTCCCAGCACTTTCCCTGGAGGGGCAGCTGGGCCGTGCTGCGGGTACCAGGTGCTGGCTGTGCTCCTGGTTCCCCGGTGGGTCCCCATGCTGTCCCCCAGGCCTATCCCCGTCCCGCTGGTGCCTTTGCCTCCAGCAGTCGCACTGCCCTGGTGGCTCTGCCCAAGCACAGGGGTGCTGGGCAGCAGCGCTGCCATCTGTCCGTCCGCTGACCCCACCCTTCCTGGAAAGCTGCGGGCGGCTTTTGGCCAAGCCGCCCCCGGGGCCGCACGCTGCAGGGATGCAGGGGTGGCCAGCGCGGGTGGGCAGGTACGGCAGGGGCTCGGCCCCTCGGCATTGCCTCTGTCACATTTGTTGGTTCAGTCTTTGGGGGCTTTCGTTTTGTTGTTGATGTTGTTTTTGTTTTTTTAAATAAATGCACAAAGGAAAGGCGGAGTCTCGTGTCCCCATGCGCAGGGCCGCAGCAGGGGCTGATCCCTGCAGGGCCCCAGCCCGGGTGTCCCTGTCCATGGGACCGGCACAGCCTGTCCTTGGGGGCAGGGAGCCGCCGGCCCAGCGCTGGGAGCAGCTCCTTGCTCTGCCCTTTGGCATTTCGTCAACAGTGTGGCGGCTCCGCTTCCAGCTCCCCCCAGCACCCGCTGGCACTGGCTGCCCCAGCCGGGGGGAGCTGTCCCCAGAGTGGGCGCCTCGGTGGGGCCCGTGCCAAGGAGGGTGTGGGACCAACACTGCGATGGCCACGCGTATTTTTAGCCACCTGCTCTGCGCTGCAGGGTCAGAGGAAAAGGCTAATTCTCACCTTGGGCCACCTGCGCTTGGGCTGCTGCCAGTGCAGCCCCGCACCCCTGCTGTCACCATCTCCCTGGTGGCAGCTCACAGGGGCAGCACCAGAGCTGCCCTGCTCTGTCCCGCAGTGCCGGCCCACCCTGAGGCTGCCATTCCCTCTGCTGCCATCCCCATCCCCACGCCTTGGGACTGGAGCAGGGGGAGGGCACCCCGCAGGGCCTCTCCTGCGTGTGGCCTCACCCCTGTGAAACATTAACGCAGGCACCTGCGTGCGGTGGCAGGGAGGCGTCTGGCCAGCAGCAGGTCCTGCCAGTATTTCTGGCTCTGCTGCGGCGGTCGCCCAGTGCTGCCCAGGCCCAGGCAGGGTGCTGCAGGCTGGCTCCCTGGCCCGGGGGGGGGGGTTCATGCAGCACAGTGCAGGCAGCAGTGGGCAGAGGCTGCCTGGCTTCGCAAGCGCCAGCTCCGGGAGCCTCACCCGCAGCTTTGCCACTGCTTGCTGCAGGTGGAGTCAGTGCAGGAACAGCCTTTATTAAAGCAAAATAACCTACAAAAATATAGATGCAGCCTGTGCCCCAGGCGTGATCTGGCGAAGGAGGAACAAGGCCCAGGCCCAGGCCAAGGACTAGCTCAGCCACACGGAGCCCTCAGCCACAGGGCCCACCTCTTTGGGTCAGGCCTGCTCCAGGCCCCTAGTTTTCCTCTCACCCCCCTCCAAGTGAGCGTGCGCTCCCAGGGCGAGAGGTCCCCTACCAGCACAGCGAGCAGCTGCCCCAGTCCTGCCCTGGGCCAGGGCACGCAGTGGAGCAGAGGCTGTCCCCTGCCATGGGCCTTCAGGGGCAGTGCTGCTCCCTGCGGAGCCGCTTCTGCGAGGAGAGCTGTGTGTGTGTGCAGCCACTGTGGCTCTGCCTGCGGCCGGAGGGTGCAAAACGTGAGCACAGCAGGGATGAGCCCTGCCGACATGTGTGGCCGTGGGACCCTCCTGTCCCCGCGCTCACTGCTCCTGTGTGCCCCAGGAGATGTAGTCGGGGCGCGTGGCCGCATGGTACTCATCGATCAGCTGCTGCACGATCTCCCGGGAGTTGTCCAGCTCGTCAAAGTTGTCCTTGAAGATGTCCTCCTTGCGGAACTGCTCCAGGAAGGCCTCCCGCTTGCGCAGCTTGTCGTACTGCCGGCATGTCCGCTCAAACAGCTGGAGAGAGCAGCACAGCAGTCAGGTGGGCCCGAGCTCTGCGGGGAGCCACGCACAGCCAGGGGACGGGGCCTTGTCTAGGCCTGCAGGGCAGGAGCTGCTGCCAGCCCCAAGCTCGGGATCAGCTTGTGCTTCCCTAACTTTCTGCTTTTGGCCAGGAAGAAGGATTCTTGCTCCTGAGAGTGGCACCAGGGGATGGGACCATGCCCAGAGTGTGCAGAAAGGATGGAGGGGTCCCCAGCCCAGACCTAAACCCTGGTGTGCTGCAGGTTGGGACTGTCTACCCACCCCTCATCTGCAGGCCGTGCCGTGACTTCGTGAAAGACCAAGAGAAGACATCTGACTGATGGTCAGAACCACAGCCTCATGGGCCCAGCGCTGCCCGCGGTGTACAGGGAAGGCACCCACCGAGGAGATGTTGGTGTGGTTGGCCATCATGAGGCCACTGACGCGGTGTGCAGATGGCAAGTAGGGGGACTTCCGCGACAATGCCACCTGGATGCTGGCAGGACCCCAGGGAATGAAGTTGGCCAGCTTCCTCTCACGAATCCGCTGCAGACTCTTGTGAACCTGATGGGACGAGAGCAGCCAGAGGCAGCAGGGTGGTGAGCACAGCAGCCCCAGGAGCTGCTCCCTGCAGGACATACAACCTCAAACAGGCGGACTTCAGCAGCTGGCACACAGGCCCACCCAGGAGCAACCTGGAGCCAGTGCTCAGGCACCTCTGTCTCACTCTGGGATTCCCAAGCAGGAAGATGGCAACTGTGCCCTTGTCAAGCCATTTCCATCAGCATCTGAAATGGCTGTGATGGACCATCCCGGGGGAGCTCACCTGTGTAGGATCCACCTCCCCCTGGATGATGTTGAGGATGGCAATGTAGCAGTGGTTGGTCTGTCTGTCTCGCCCAGTGGATACCATCACGTTTTTAGGCTGCAGCAATCTTCTCATCACGTCCAAAACTGTGGTTTTCCTCACACTGGCCACCTGCAAACGCCAGCTGGGGTCAGAGGCAGGGGCTGTGCTGCTCCCTCACCCTCTTGCTGCCCTGCACATGCACACAGGAGTGGAGGGCAGCTGGAAGAAGAAGCCCTTGCCCCAGGGACAGAGCCACGTGCAAAACTGCATGCAGGATGGGGAAATCCCAAAGTCACACCACAGGCACAGCCAGGCTGAGAACTGGAGCATCGGTGTAGGCTCCCACACAGGAGCTGAGCTGCCCCTCCAGCAGCACAGCAGGGGCTGAGAGTGAAGCTCAGCTGAGCTCAGAGTGACAGGGACACATCCAGTGTTGGTGCCATCGCAAATCTGTGCTGCTCCATGGCCAAGACAAGGAGCAGGGCTGGCGGACAGGAGAGGGACTGCCCTGCACTGAACCTGTGGGCAGCCACGGCAGCCCCCAAGTGCTGTCATAGACTTCGCCCAGCTGCAGTCTGCACAACAGCTGCCAGGGCCAGCACCCAAAGGAGCATTCCTGTGGCAGGGACAGCTTAGCAGTGTGGCAGCCTGGCTCTAGGCACCCTCCGAGCTGCTGCCTGAACCCCTCCCCGCACTCCTCTCTGAGAGGACAGAACACACACTCAATACCCTTTTCAGAGCCAGCAGTTTTTCAGATTTGCTTCTCTGAGTAACATCCTGAGGAAATGCACACAAGAGGAGAACAGCAGCTGTTAGCCCCTAGCAGAACTGATACACAGCCAGCGCAGGTGAGTGTCTCAAAACAGAACAGCCCTGTCTTCCCCTGAGGCTGGGGGGGCACTGGCTGGGGCCAAGCAACACAAGCAGCAGCATTTGATGCAGCTGAAGGGTAACCATCCTCTCCCTGGATGTTCCCTGCGGAAGGGGTGACACCTGGAGCCCACATTCAGCCTTGGCATGACAATGACCAACAGTGTTTTGACCCAAATGGCCCAAGCTCATGGCCCACTGCGGTGACAGGACTTGCAGGGCTGCTTTGCTGGGCTTGCTCTGATCATTTCTAAGGATGAATTCTGCCAAACCAAATATTGTTGGCCCTCCCACAGCTGCCGCAGCCATCCCAATGCATGCAGGAGTTAGCCCAGCACAACCACAACTGCCTGCTCATGGCTGATGCACATCACACTTGGGCTGTCATGAGGTGGCTGCACATGGATCTGGGATTAGGAACATGCAATTACAGCTCACACCATGACTATGGGACTGATGGAACATTACAAGGTTGAGTGCAGCAGTTGCCATTGCCCTCAGGGAAGGGGAGGAGTCCCCAGCAGGCTGCCTTACCGACTGGTCGGTGGTGAGTGGCGTGTATCCCGTCATGAGGAAGTGCAGCCGTGGGGTGGGGATCAGCGAGGCAATCAGACCAATGAGGTCGTTGTTCATGTATCCGGGATACCTGAGCGTGGTGGTGCTGGCAGACATGATGGTGGAGACCTGGGGGGAAAGGACTGGGTCACCACGTGGCCATGGAGCATGCTCAAAGCCTGCTTCCAAAAACTGGGCCACAGGAAGCTGGGGTGCCCATGGAATCCACGCTGAAGAAAAGCAGAGGACCCTTGTTCACAGCTCCAGGCTGCCCACCATCACACCAAGCCCACAGAGCAGGCTCAAACCAAATCAAAGGCACTGGGAAAGCCCCGTGCCAGTTTCTCCAGAGGGAAGAGCCCTTCTCACCAGCTGGTTGATCTGAGAGAATGATGGGTTTTGGATGTGCAGCCGATCTGTTGCAATACGATTCAAAGCTGTGTTGTCCAGAACTACCTGCAAGAGAGAAACAGTTCTGTGAAGCCCCTCAGAGGCACCCAGAGGAAAGGCAGCCTCAACCACGTCTGAGGGCTCCGGATCCCACAGCCTGGCCCAGCACAGGCCCCGAGCGCCGCAGCCCGGCGGAGCGCTCTGTGGCAGGTGGCAGACACTCGAAACCACAAGCTGACTCATTCGTGGAACTGACACTGTCAATGGGAACTCTTCCCTCGGACTTGGCTGTGCTCCCCTGCGCTCTCCCAAAGAGCACAGCCTCTGGGCCAGCACCTCACAGCAACTTTCAGCCTCAGCAGCTCTGCCACAGCCACCCTTGCCCTGCCATGTACAGAGTTAAGGTGGCAGGGATGAACAGGTATCTTGAATTGGACCTGACTGGTGGTGCAGGCTGAAGACGCTGCGTGCCTGGGGCCTGTGGATGCTGGAATTGAGTTGAAGTGAAGGCTGCGGTGCAGCGCTGAAGAGGAAGCAAAGCCACTCCCTTGCTGCCATGGGAAGACTCTGCCAGATTCAAGAGGCAGAACTGCCAAGCAGACAGCTTGGTAGGGATTAGTGCAGAGCCCTTATCCCCAGAACCGCCAGATCTGCCCAGTCCCTCCAGAGAGAGGTACACTCGCTGCTGTGCATAGGGCTGCACAGGCTGCAGCACCTGCCCCAGCGAAGGCTGCAATTCTGAGCTGCCCGGAACAGGGCAGGAGCTCGCTGCATTGCTGGGCTGGGACGCAGTGGGGCTCTTACCACGCAGTCAGCGTTCTGAGTCAGCCTCTTCAATGTCAGCAGAGAGTTGTACGGCTGGACTACAACGTCACTCATCTCATCCTGGTTTGGGAAAACCGAGTAGGTTTCCACCAGCTTCTTGGGATACCTGGTGAGAAAGCCCAGCCATCTCAAGGGTTAACATCACCAAGCCAGCACTCTCTCCTCCCACAAGCTCTTTGCAGTCTCCAGGGCTCAGGACAGCAGTGAGTCACCAGCACTGCATGCCAGATTCAGCTCCCAGGGAGAGAATTTGTCCCAGCAGTGCCTACCCTAGCAGCACAGGAGCAGGCTGCCAGAGGGAGCTACAGGCAATGCTGAGCCATCCACAGACTGATTAAGCAGCTGCTTGCAAGACTTTTCAAGAGGCTGCAAGCTGAAACAGGCAGGGGTGGCAGCTCAGAGCCCACAGCTAGAGCCTCTCACCCTCCCCAACACAGTCAGGATGTCAGAAGGCAGCTGCCTGATAAGAATGACTTAGGGAAGGCACAGTTTGGACAGCAGAAATCCAGTTTCAGAGCCTCTGTAGTCCCCAGGCATATCAGGAGCCATTCCTTCCCTGGGCAATTTGCCAGGGATTGCACAAGACAGTGTTTGGGTGGGGGTAGTGGCCCAGGCTCTGAGTCAGCTCTCTCCAGCTCTCTGCTTTGGCAGGGTGCCTGGCCTGGGCCAGACCGCGGTGCAGGAAGGGGATAAGACTGAATGCTCACCTGTCATTCAGTCTCTCGAGGAGGTAAGAGCCCAGCCCAGAGCCTGTTCCACCAGCAATGGAGTGGCAAAGCACGAATCCCTGGAAGGAAGCAGAATGCAGGAAGTTCAAGGTCCAGCTCAGCCCCAAGAGCAGACAGAGCAGAGGCACACTGTGCCACCACTGCCAGCAGAGACCTGCCAGCAAGGGTGAGAACCTCCCTGTGGCAAGAGCTGCTGCGAGCAGGGAGCTGAAGGCATGTGGAGGTTAGCCCTGGCTCCTCCAGACCACAGCGACAGCCACATGCTCATCACGCCACTTCTGCCAGCGTGGGAGGAATCTATCTCACACACCACAAAGTACAACCACTGCTCACAGCCTCCTGGATTCCTCCCACCCCAAAACAGACTTCAGAATAGCTCCAATGTCACTCTCGGGACCCAGCTCATCATGTAAAATGGAGACAGATCTTCTCAGCCCTTTCCTGGTGCCCTCCTTCCAGAGTCTCTGAGGCCAAACTCCCTCTACCTGGCTTCAGGACAGCCCCAGCTTGCTGCAGGTTCCACAATCTGCTCTTAGATCTTCTGCCAACTTATTTTATGACTGCATTTTCCCTTTCCCTGTTGCCATGTGACAGCCTGACACAAACACCAGGGAGCCGTGTCTGTCCCCACACAGGAAATGGGTTTAAAGGGATGGTAGTTAAGGTCCTGCCGGAGGCACACGGCAAAGGAGCCCAAAAGCTGTCTCCAAGCTTTTGGTATCCCTGATGCCTCTTTCATCCAGCTGGAGAGAAAACAAAGCTGCGGCTGCCCATGTTTATTCTGTGGATTTCAGGGCACTCGGCAGCTCTGGCTCTCTGAGCACTTCCCTGCTGGAACCCTGTCGCTCCCTCTGCTGCTGCAGGCACTGAGGAGCAGCTGGTGCCTCATTTCTGTGCAGCCCCCCCCTACCCACAGGGACTTTCACTGGAGGACACACTGGAAGGGCAGCGTGTGTGCTGGCTCAGCTGATGAAAGGGAGAACCACAGGAAGGAGACGGAGCTCCAGCTCCCCTCTCCACTCACTGTCTGCTCAGCACCCAGAAGCAAACTGAGCCAGTCTGCATACACTGGAGGACTGAGCTCAACGTTACAGAACAGCAGCCCAGCTCTGAAAACACCAGCCAGGACAACTGCTTCCAGTGCTCCTGATTTACTTACTTCCAAACTGTCACTCCCATCAGCCTCTCTGTCTATGATATCAAAAATATCTTCGTGGATTTTTTCTCCCTGTAAGAGAGACCAGAACAAGATTTGTTCCTTCCCCGCAATAAACAGAGAAGATCTTCCCAAGCATGGTGTGGGGCCAAGTCTGACTGGATACGTGATCCTGCACCCTGCGTGCCACAGAGTGTCAGTCCTAAGTTCCTGCTGAATATCAGGAAATTCTGCAGAAACTGCATGCTGAGCCTGATGTGAAAGGCCATGACAAAGCCTCAGTAACTGCCCTGTGTTCGCACCCAAGGGCACCAGAGCCTGGTACCTGCGAGAAGCCGCTGGCCCAGTTGTTCCCAGCTCCGCCTCCATGCTCAGACAGATAGATGTTCTCTGGGTTGTAGAGGTTGGCGTATGGGGAGTTCAGGATGGAGTGAATAACTCGGGGCTCCAGGTCCAGCAGCACAGCTCGCGGGATGTAGTGCTCATCATCTGCCTTTAAGGAAGAGCAGTGAGGTCAGGGTGCAGCGCAGCTTCCTGCTGCAAGGAGCTACGGCCGAGCATGCCACCCCCTGGCCACAGGGAAGCATGACACAGCCGGCATCCTCAGACGGAGCACGGGGAGGGGGACTGCTGTGTGCTGTCTGTGTCATGCAGCCTCTTGGCATGCCCCAGGGCATCCCCTGAGCGTGGGGCATCAGGCAGGGGCAGCCACCCTAACAGCTGCTCGGCGCTGTGCTGCCTGCAGCGCTCCCTGCCTGACGCTCCCACCTCCAGGGCACATCCGCATCACAGGAACCGAGCGTGGGTGGGAGGCCCGGCAGCAGCAGTGCATGGCTCCATCCGTCCCTCGAGCAAACCACCCGAGTCGGGCTGGGTCCAGCCACTACCTCCATTCCCAGCAGCACCCACAGCCCCGGCTGCAGCCCAGGGCCAGAAGGTACCTGGTAGAAGAAGACGTCCTTGCGGTCGGTGCCCTCGGTGGCAAACTCCTCCACGATGCCCTCGGGGCTGATGCCGTGCTCGGCGCAGAGCTGCTTCCAGAACTCGAACCCNCGCCGCCGTCTCCCGCCCGGCGCCAACGGCTCTGCGCGTGCGTGCGGCGCACTTCCGGGCCACAGCTGCGCCTCCGCCCCCTCGTGGCGCCCTGGAAACGGGCGTGCGCACTCCCCGACGGAGATG
>WBMW01003844.1:141522-156331 GCA_013396635.1 Penelope pileata
CGGCGGGTGCAGGAGCTGGGCGCGGCGCTGCGGGGCCGCCTGGGCCCCTACGAGCCGCTGCTGAGCGCCGCGCAGGCCGCGTTGGTGTGGGAGCGGCCGGGCCGCAGCGCGCTGTGGTGGGCGGCAGCGCACGGCCTCTTCTGGTGAGCGACGGGCAGGACCGCGGGGGGGCTGGGCAGGTCCGGTCCGCCTCAGGAGCTCCCAGAGGAGAGCCTGGGCCCCCTCCCCGCTTCGCGGCCCCCGCTCCCGGGCGCTGCCTGGCGGAGCCTCCTGGAGCTGCGGTTTCACGCCGTAGCAGGGGGGTCCCAACGGCCCCCGTGGGCTCTTCCGCCGTCGCAGGGCTGCGGAGCGCGGTGGAGCGCCCGGTACCCCCGCGACTGTGGGGTGCGCGGGGCCCTCGCCCTTCTCGCGGGATGCGATGAGCACCAGCCCCGGGGGGCCCCACTCCCTGCTGCTGCTGGGGCTGTTTGGGGTGGGGCTGCTCTGTCCCCAGAGCTGGGGTCGGTCACCCCTTCGGGGGGTTGGGAGCAGGCCTGGAGGAACTGCTGTCTGCTCCAGCTCTGCCCTTCCCCACAGATTCCTTCTGATCTTAGAGCATAAAACCACTCAGCAAAAATGGCACTGTTACGTGAACAGCAGAGCGAGAGTGGCTAATGGGGGCTGAGCTATAGGTTAAGGCAGCTCTGCTGGCAGTGAGGAACATGCAGCAGCCCAAGGGCAGCTTGGAGAGAAGCTCAGTGGCAGACTGAGCTGATAAGCACACGCTTGTTTTCCTCTGGCCATCGCTGTTACCAAGTTGTGAGGCTGATTTGTGTTACGTCTTCGTATGTCTCAGATCTTGCTGGTTACTTGCTCATTCCTTCCCCATAGGTTCTTTGCTCTGACTTCTCTTCGGCTGCTGTTCCTGGTTGCATTTACTCTTATAGTTGTAGTTTGTCTAGATCAGTGGAAGAGCAAAATCTGGCCTGAAATTGGAGGTAAGTTGCAACTTTTAAGTTAATATCAGAAAATTAAGCACTGTTTTTAGATCTGGAGATACAAAGTGTGCAGCATTTGGAGTTAAATAGGCAAAATAGGCAAAACTTGGGCAGGTTGCGAAGCAGTGATTCATCTTCCAAGCATTTCATATGACAGCAAGAAATTGAAGTTTGTGGAATATATCTGGATTTCTCCTCAGTTTCTGTAATAAAACAGCTTATTGTTTTGGGACAAGGATGAGTCCCAGCCTTGCCTATTGAGTAGAGATTTGATTGAAAGGGGAGAGATCTTAACAACTGTTAATTAAGTTAGCTCTAAGCTTTCAGGAGATAAAGCAGTTCTTTTTATCATTTATGATATTAATATACTCATGGGTAATACCAGTTGTGGCAGGATTTTACTGCCTTTGCATGGTCAGATTGTTTTTGAAGCAGTGTGTATGGTTTCCATGCCCCCAGAGTTCTGTAACCAATAAGTAAGTACAACCCCAGCTTTCGTGCTTCAACTTGTGTTCTCTCTGCTTCTCAGGAAGGCATGAAAGCTTCATTCAGTTTCTGCCATCAGCTTTCTTCAGGCACTACTACTGAAGTGTTCCTACTGATGAGGGAAGTGGGGAGAGTTACCTGTCCAGCTCCTGCATAACCTTGCTTTAGATTTTTTGGGGTAATTGATACATTCCTGGGTCACTTTTCAGATCCCAGTTTGGGGGAGAAAATATCGAAAGACTTAAATCTCTGATGTCTCACAGTGAGCAAGCTGTTCTTCCTTCATGATCTGGATGTGTGCAGGAGAAGACAGGGTGATAAAGCAGTATTTTTGCAAATAGATGTTACTGTAACCAGAGCAGCCTTCCACATGCTATCCAGCAAATACTGAGGAGCAAGACAGAGGCTCTCTTGCGGTCTTGTACTGTCACATGTACGTGCTCAAAATGTGTTACAGAGTGTTGTATCTCTGGTTCTTAACAGTTAATATCTTTTTCAGATGTTTCTCAGCTCATTAAAGCTTTACTTAAATCCCAAAAGCTAAGTGTCTTATGGCAAATTCCTTGCAACTAATGTAGTGTCTGTTCTTAATATTTTAGTGGCAAGACCTGACGAATTAGACAATGAGAGGTAGGAAACTAATGGAATCCTCTGCTATTTGGTACTTTGCTGTGATACCGTGTAATTATTACCTGCATGTGCTTGTAATGTTTGTTTCTTTAAGAGAGGAAGGAAAGGGGAGAAGGAAGCTGCTTAGTGGAGGGAGAATGGAGCCCTGGGCTCTGTCATGCTGTTGTGACAAGTTTTTGACTTGCCCAAGCCATTATATTAATCTTTGCCTTCATATTGGCCTACAATAATGCTTACTTGAATGTTGTAACTTCTACTGCTATGTCCCCTTGCACCCCTAAGTTAGAGGTGCAGCCTTAAAAACAGTTCCTTTTGTATGGGTCTCAAACAGAAGGAAATTTTTTAAATTTTTATTATTTATTTATTTTAGAAATGAAGATCTCTTCTGAGGCTAGGTATGGAATGTTTAAAGCGGTGTGTTCCAGGAATTGTTAGTGCATAGTTATGATCTGACTGCAGCATTAAGAGTGGGTCGAGAAATGTTGGGGTGTTGTCTTACTAATAACACGTTCCACTCCCTGGGCACGCCTTTCTGCCTGCTCATACTGCTGAGCCACACTGGATGTTCAGCTCCTGTTCAAATCATTTCAGCTGTTGCCAGATGAGGTTTGTTTTTGTTTTTTTCTTTTTCTTTGCAAGAGACCCAAATACAAAAGGAATTGCTATTCCTGAGCTTGTGACTAGCAGTTAAGAAGCGCTAATAGAACTTGCCAAAGATAATGCCTCTGAAGTAACTGAACGCATTAAGAAAGGTACAAGGCTGCTTGGAAACCTCATGTTGAATTCTTGGGAGTTGCACTGACCAAGTAGATGCACAGAAAGCAAATGGCTCACTTGATTTGCTTCTGCACTGCCCTTTCCCTCCAGTAGCATGGAAACATGGAAACTAAGACAATAGACTGAATGACTCAAGTTGTTGCTCCTTAGCTGCTATGGGAGAACAGAGACACCTGGAGAATGGGGTGTAGAAATGCTGCTTCTGGGCAGGCTGACCCTCCTCTCTGGAGCTCAGCAGTGGGGGAGAAGGTAGTGTTGAGATAAGCGTTCATAGCAAGTGACTTCTGCACTGAAGTCAATGCAATAATATCTGTGCCTGATTTTTTGCCTTCACTGCAGCTGGGGATATGTCCACCCTCAGCTGCTCGGAGTGCCGGAGTTGTGTCACCATTTGGCTGAAGGATGGGTGGCTGGGACCAACTTCTTAAGTAATCTCTTCATTTTCAAGAGGCAAAACCCTGGCAAGGTGAGAATGTGCAGATTTGAGTAAATGAAATAAGTGGTGTCCATCCTGCTGAGCACTAGTATCCCTTTGTGATGGCATCCAGCATTGGCTGATTGTGTTCCAAGCATGGGGAGTTACCATGGGAAATTTCTCAGGACAACATGTCTATGAAGTAGTGGAGGGGAATAGAAAGCACGGGCAGAATGATCAGGTTGTGGAAGAGGGAGGAAAAAACAAATGTTGGCATGTTGACTGCAGTAGTGAAGTGGAAATATAGCTGCTGCTTCTGTAGGTTTCTACCTTTTTAAGTGTGTGTCAAACACTTCTCCTTCATTGGATTTTAAGACTTTGAGAAAATCTGTCAAGTTTTTTTTTTTTTTTGAGGCTTATGCAAAGAGGAACCTGTAACCGTACTTGTACTATTCATCTTGACAGAGTTCTATCTTCTTTAGCCTCTTCTTTGCTTTTAGTATACCTACATTGGGAAGCTCCTTATTCTGAAGCAAGAGGCTTTGGTGTGCTCCCTATTGCTCTGAAGCCAGATACTTCTTGTATCTGTTCCAGTCATGGAACAGGGTGGTTGAATGCTAGGAGGGCTTCGCTGTTGTTAATTCTGCAGAGAGCAAGATGGTCAAGAAGTGAGTGATTCCATTGCTTAACCTTGGAAACTCACTGTCTCCCATGTCTTCAGTTTTGCCTTCTAGTATGTGGAGTCTTTACTTTCCTGGCTGTTCTGGGCCGGTATATCCCTGGACTTCTGCTCTCATACTTGCTGTGTAAGTAGAAGATCCTTGTGCCAAATACAGACTTTGAAATGAAAAGGGGTAGAGATGAACAGGATCTGAGTGTCTGAGGGATAGGGCTCTTCTGCTCCAAAGGAAAACTTGTGTGAATGGCTTTAAAATTTAAAATAATACATTCTGCCTAGAATGTGGTGGTTCTTGTCCAGGACTCTACAGTCCCTAATTCAGACAGAACATGTTTGAGTGCTTGGTAACTATAGATCTGAGCACTGCAAGGTTGGCTTCTCTGTTTTGTGAAAGTGGCAGAGGTGATTGCGCCTGTTCTAACTGCTTCCTCCAGTGTTGCCTTCAGCGCTCAGATCTTGCATTCTGTATGTGTGATACTAACTTGTAAATTGAGCAAGAGGTCTGCCAGTAGCATGCTGTACAAACTTCTAATCAACATTCCCACTTCCCTCAGTGCTCTTCATCCTGCTGTGGCCCCTCGCTGTGTACCACAGGCTGGGGCACCGCGTGTACATGAAGCTGGAGCCAGCTCTGCAGCGGCTGGATTTCAGTGTTCGAGGCTACATGATATCAAAGCAGCGGGAGAAGCAATGTAAGTTTCTATAGTGTTTCTGACCCTTCAGATACTGATGCTTGGTACCTGAAACAGCATTGTGAACCAAGCCCCAGGTTTTGGAGCGAGTGAGGTAGAGCTGCATGTCTCACATGGCAACCATTCCAGTGCCCTTGGAATTCCCAACTGCTTTGGCAGGGAAGCAAGGCAGCTCTGCCTCCACAGGAATCTGCCAGGGACTGAACACTAGGTGTAAGCTGTTCATGGTGCCAAGCTGTGCCTTTTCTCAGCTGCCAGAACTCTATGTTCTGTACTGTAGTAACACTGAGTCCTTCCTTTTTCAGTGCAAGGTTGCTGCAAAACACGTTCATATCAACAAAAGATCTGCAGCAGCCCAAGACAGAAATGATCACGTTGCTCTGTTGAAGAACAAAATATATTGTGTTATGTCCAAGCTTGTCAGCTTAGGGTTTTCTGCTTGGTGTGAGTCTGGTTCTTTACAGACCTCTGTCCTAACAGCAATAATAAGCTTTGACTCTGGTTTCTGGCAGTACGTCACCGATCCCTTAATCAGGAGGGTACGGATGATGGGAGTGACAGTGAAGAGGAGCTTGCTGCTTTCTGTCCCAAGGTAATGAAGTGTCTGAAACAGAAAAATTCAGCTGAATAGAACAAACTTGCTGCATTGTGAGGACACAAAGTGCACAGCCACACATCCAGCATGTAGCTGCCGTGTGACGGAAGATCATATAAGGGTATTCTCCTTTTAGAGGTGTCTTCCCTATTCTGTCTCGCTCAAGTATGCTGCACCCTATACTTGTGAAGTCTGAAATGTCTTCCTCCCCAGACCTTTACCTCCAAGCTTGCTCCTCTGGGCACAGCAGGTAACACTTTCAGATGCTCTGCTGCAGGCCTGTCTTCAGCCTGATGTTGCTTCCAAGCTGGCTGTTGAGGATAAGGGGCACTAGGAATGTACAGAGCTGCTTATACCAACTACAGTCTTTAGGTTAGGCAGTAATGTGTGAAATGAGCCTTGGATACCAGTGTCCCACGAGGACTGGGTTTAACTGGCAGCCACTGGATCGTGTGTCTTGAGGCACAGGAATGAGCTTTCCAGTATTTGATGTTTTCTATTGTGTCTCCTATTTCAAAGCTGGATGACTCTGTGGTTGCCAAGGAACTAACCATCTCTGACTCAGAACATTCGGATGCTGAAGTTTCCTACACTGAAAATGGGATGTTTAACCTTTCAAGGGGCCAGACTCCACTGACAGAGGGATCAGAAGGTGAGAGGTAATGGGCACCTTCTCAAAGGTGTGGAATGCTGAACAGGCACCAGTGTGAGGGGGTGCAGGGAGGATGCACATTCTCTTCTTTCCTTGAGGTCTAGCTGTTTGATGTCTGTCTTGCTGGCCAGGATGAGATGAAACTACCTGTTTTTTCAGTTTAGCTTCCTTCATAATTCATGTGGTGCTTTAGTAGAATAATGACAGTTGCTCTTCAAAGGCAGATCCAGCTCTGCCAGCCTTTGAGTGCAGGGACGTGTTGCAGCACAACTTTTGTCACTGTGACTGGCCTGTCTCTCTGGTCATGTCATTACAGTAGAGACACAGCCAGCTCTTCCTAAGACCTTTCTACACCCTCTGCTTATCCGCTGCATGAGCGAGGGGGTGGTTTCCTCTGGCAGAAGGTGTCCAGCATCTGCATTCCTTGAGAGTGAGCTGGGAGGTAAGCAAGCAGCCAAAATAACTGTGAGGGGGAGATTAAAGACAGTTTGAGATGATAGGAGACAGTCTGTCTCGGTGAGGCAATGGACTAACTCTTTTTGTATGCTGCGCTGCCCTTGCCTACAGAGCGTTTGGCATGTGCTGTGTATTTAAAGTATTCTTTCTCCTCTTCTAGACCTGGATGGTCACAGTGACCCAGAAGAATCTTTCGCCAGGGATCTCCCTGACTTCCCTTCCATAAACCCAGAAGCAACTGGCCTAGATGATGAAGATGACACCAGCATTGGGATCCCAAGTCTGGCTTACCGCCCACAAGCAACAGAAGATCTACATCTCCCTTATTACCAGGAAGAAGCCGGTGCACTGCCGTCTGTACAGAATCTTACTGACAACATAGCTGGGTTTGTCACCAGAGGGATGATACAGCTTGCACTGTCAGGAGCCACTCAGCCAGGCTCTTCACGCAGTGACAATCCCCAAAGAGGTGCAAAGACTTACCTTAGAACGGCCAGCTCGGACTTGGACACTGATGCGGAAGGAGATGACTTTGAACTGCTGGATCAATCTGAGCTGAACCAGCTGGATCCCGCTGGCTCACGGGGCCAATAAGCAATCACATCACTTCCCTTCTGGTTTTCTGTTGTGTGTCGTGGAGGGGAATCCAGGAAGGAAAAAGCAATGCACAGTTATCTAGATTGTCTCCTGTGTGAGTATGAGTGATATGACAACCAGTCCTGGCTGGAAACTCAACTGTGACCTGTGACTCTGTAGCATCACTTGGATTTTAAAATAAACTACACTGGTAATTCATAAGGAAAAGGCACTGATGTGATGGCTCCAGAATCACCCATGTGTTGCCCTGCATTGTCTGCCAGGATGCTGCTTGCTCCAAATTTCCTCACCTAAGACAAATCTGGTGTCTGCAGCTCTGGAGATCACTAATCAGACTGACTTAGCATCACTGAGAACAATCTTGAAGCTGACCTTCTTGAGGCTGATAAGTGACAAGGTGAATGGGATTGGTTTCCCCTCAGACATAATGTCTACGACTTAACGCTGTTCTGTCTTTAAGACAATCATTCCCTGCTCCTAAAATGTGCACAGAAGTCCAATTCTTCTCTCCCAGCAATATCCAGCTGTGGGTAGAAACGCCTTTCTCCCGTTGTGGACATGGTGGTGTACGGCCACAAATGTTTGTAATTGTAATGAGCACTCATCTCCAGTTCAAGCTTTCTAGTGATGCTATTTTGTAAGAAACATAATGGCAATAAGACATCTACTGTGATGACTAGAGTCCTGCAAAGAACATCTACGTGTGGCAGCTGTTCTTGTGTTGCTTTCTTAAAATAAGACTTAACAATTTGCTAAAACTTCCCTGTGTTATTCCAGAACACATTCAGCATGGACAGTAGCAATACGTTTCCATTGACACTGCCTCCTGGAGAACTACCAGGGAGAGATTTTCTAGAGGAGGGAAGAAGCAGAGCTGGCCTGCTTGGTCAGTTTTGTTCTGGGCCTCTAGGATGTCCCCCTGTTTCACAGCTTTGTATAGTTAGGAGCCTGCCAGCAGGAGTGGAACTGAGGACATCAGCTCAAGCCATGAGTGACTGAAGAGGTTGTGCCTGTCGTGGTCACTTCAACAAACCAGCAACCGAGGGGAGAGACATGCTGTGAGCTGGACGGCCCGAGCCTCCCAGCCCTGCCTGAGTCCTTGAATATTCCCATTGCTTTTTCTAAGCCATAGAAACTGACACAGGTCACATTTTTGCAGCAAAAGACTTAAACCTCTTCAGGGAAACCCCCATGTATGTGCTTCTTTTCGTCTAAATCTGCTTGCCTGAGACTGTTGGCCGTACGGTGGTTGGTTTGGGGAGGCAGGTGACTTCTTCAGCTGTGAGTAAGGTGGAGGCTTTATTAGTTTTATACTAGCGTAAGTTTTTGAACTCTTTGTTTTGGCAGTGCAGGGACAAGCTGTCAGCTGACACAGTGTCAGCCTGCGCTGGGATCTGAAGTAAAGAGCGCATCCCAGCCCCCGCGGAGCTGGGTGCTGCAGCACGGCCGTGTCTGTGGGTTTGGAATCCTGTTCGTGTTTCATCCTGGGACGCCCTCTATCTGGGGGGGAGACCCTTGCTCCCTGAGCCCCGCTGGGTCCCGCTGAGGGGGGGCTGTCCCCTCTGTCGCCGCTGCGCAGCGGCCGTAGCACGGACCGGACGAGGGGTGCCGGGTTTCAGGCAGCGGGAGTGGAGCCCTTCCTGCAGCCGGAGCCGGACCCGTGCCTGAGGGCATCTGTGAGGTGGGCTGAGGCCCGTGGTTCCTCGCGGAAAGCGCCGACGCTGCTCGCTGGGGTCGCGGCGGGGGGCAGCGCCCACCTGGGCCCCGCCAGGCGGGTGGTGCAGCGGCAGGAAGTCCCACCCCCTCGTGGTGTGGAGATCTGCGTCGGGCCGGAAGTGCGTCACCTGTCTGAGCGGAGCGCGGGAGGAGGATGAGCAAAGGCCGTGAGGGCCCCGCGGCGAGCGGCGGTGAGGGCCGGGCGGGGGCCGCGGCCGGGCGGGGGCTGCTGCTCTTGGGCGGCCGCGGATGACCGCGCCGTTGTCCCGCAGGAGCCGCCGCCGTGCTGCTGCGCTACCTGCGGGAGCAGAACCGGCCGTACAGCGCCCAGGACGCCTTCGCGAACCTGCAGCGGGAGCACGGGCTGGGCAAGGCGGTGAGCGGCGGGGCCGGGTCGGGCGCGGCCGGGGGTGGCGCGGGGCTGACGGTGCGTCCCGCAGGCCGTGGTGAAGGCACTGGAGCAGCTGGCGCAGCAGGGCTGCATCCGCGAGAAGGCGTACGGCAAGCAGAAGGTGTACTTCGCTGCCCAGGTGAGCCCTGGGCCGCCGGCAGAGCACCCCCCCCGCCGCTTCCGCCGGCCCCGCTGAGCCCCGCCCGCCTCCAGGAGCAGCTCCCGGCCGCCGGCGACGCCGAGCTCCGCGCGTTGGACGGGGACATCGCGGCGCGCTCCGCCGAGGTGCAGGCGCTGCAGCACCGCTGCCGGCAGATGGAGGCGGGTGAGGGCGGCCCCCCCCGCGGCTCCGGGCGCTCTGGGCCCTCCCCGGCGCTGAGCGGTGCCGCCCCGCAGAGCTGAAGGAGCTGAGCGGCACCATGACCACCCCCGAGGTGGCCCAGGAGATTGAGGCGCTGAGGAGGGACTGCGCCACTTACACGGAGAAGCTGGAGAGGATCAAGTCCGCCTCCAACCATGTGACACCGGAGGAGAAGGAGAAGGTGAGGGGCTGGCAGGGGCTGCATGGCCTGTCCTGGCCCACCCCAGGGTGCCAGAGCCTGCTGTGAGCTGCGGGGGGTGCGCTGCTAAGGCGGCTCTTAGGGGCTGCTCAAAACAATCTGGGCCGTCGCGTCCCTGCAGAGCCTTTGGGCAGACACCAGGCACTGCATCAGCTTAGCCCGTTCCCCCTGGTGAGCCATGGCAGACAGCGTGTGTCCCAGCCGACAGCTTCAGGTCGTGCTGCCAGAACGCCCTCCGGCTGTAGCTGGAGTCTGTGGTGTCCCAGATCCAGATGTTTCCTGGCCTTGAGCTTACAGAGGCTCTGTGGGGTGGCTGCTGGCCGAGCTGGTCTCAGTTTGCCTTGTTCTTGTCAGGTCTGCAGCGAGCAGAAGCTGTACTGCAAGGAGTGGCGGAGGAGGAAGCGGATGGTAACGGTGTCCCCACTGAGCACGGGGCAGTGGGGGAGCGCTGGGGCGGGCAGAAGTGACAGCAACAGACCCATGGTGACAGTGACACCCACATGGAGCAGGCACAGTCTGCAGGGCAGCCTGGGGAGCCTTCTCCAAGCTATATGAGACAAATTGTGGGGGCAAATGCTTTAACTGTTAAACAAAACTTTTAAATGGAGCTCTGTGCTAGGTGCCACCACCAGGGCCACTCGGGCTTGGTAAAGACTCGTGTTTACCAAGATCCTCTGGGAAAGGTCCCCTTGCTGCAGTGTTTAAATATGAGGTGCCCTTTGATATCATTTGTTCTCGAGGAAACAAGTTGTTCTTGCATTAGAAATAGCCGTTCCCTCGTGATCCCGAGCTGTGTTGGCTCCCTGTGTGGCACACCGTCCCACAGCTGTGGCAGAGGGCTGTGTCACTCCTGCAAACCTCACTGAGCTCTGTCCTGCCAGGCAACAGAGCTGCTCGATGCCATCCTGGAGGGATACCCCAAAAGCAAGAAGCAGTTCTTTGTAAGTCCCACTGCCTGCCTGCACCCTGGGGCCGTTGTGCCTGCTGCCAGGAGGCAGCTGTCCTGCTACCAGAGCGCTTTGTCCTTGCACAGGAGGAGGTTGGAATAGAAACTGATGAGGACCACAACGTCGCTCTGCCAGCAGCTGTGTGAGGTGCTGATGGACGTCTTTGCTCCACAGAGCAGAACTTGCTGTGGAGCTGATGCTGAAACTAAACTGCTGGTTTTTTGTTCTTTTTTTAAAATTATTTTCTCGGGGCTTGTCTTGCATCTTTTATATGTGTTTGTTTTAAAATGCTTTGCCCCGGAGAGATAGTTAACACAATTAGCTCAGCAGCAGGCCCTTTCCCTTTCTCACTTGCCCAGGGAATGTTATTTTTTTCTTACCCTTCAGTGCAATAGGCTGTTTAGGTTGGGTGTCTTCAACTGGCTACAGCTGGGCAGGCGCAGCTGCACTGGTTTAGGGGCTCTGGTGTACTACTGAGAACAGGGAGCAAGTGCCTCAGAGAGGTGAATTAATTAGTTACCATTACAGGCAATATTTCAGTAAACTTAATGAACAGAGGGGACTGCTTCCCACAGCACGTACTGAGTTGTACACAAGACATTAAACACCATGCTTTTGTTTCAGATGTGCTTTGCTGTGGTGTCTTCCATGTTCAGAGGGCAGCAGGGCTGGCACCGCAGCACTGACTGGTGGGGAAGGCAGGAGCGTAACCTCAGCCACAGCCACTCTGTTGGGCTGAGCTTCCAGAAAGTACTGCCAGCCTCCAGGTACACAGCAACAGAAATAAAAGCTGAAAAGTCACTGAAACATTCAGCAAAATTTATTTAATTACTTTTTATAATAGAAAAATATGTCATTTCACATACAAGGTCTGTAAAAATCCACATCTTCCTCACAAGGCAGGAGATTCCTTCTGGCAAAGCATCTAAAGGGACTGAAGCCGTGCCACGTGGCCATTGGCCTATCTGTTTGTCCACCACAGAGTATTTTTTCATCACAAAGCAACATTTACCAGGGACATATCTGCCCCCTGCGTGTGCGTTATCAGTTATATGCAACACCACATGGTTTGACTCCTCCTGGGCTTCTACTGTACTGTATTGTAAAGAACATCTGAACACAGGGCTTGAAGAATAATCTTGTATAAAAATCAAATCCCTCAGAAGGCTTTTCTCTACTTAAGTCATGTAGAAGCAGTAGCTTAGACAATCTCAAGCTGCAGCATTCAAACCAAACAACCTGGTGCTGAGAAATTCAGCATTACCTCATCTACAGTGGAAAACCAATGTAAAATAAATAGCTGCTACTGTTGGAGTGGTAGCAAGAACACGATGACAGGGAACAAATCCTGTGTCAGTACTGTGGGGGACGATGGTGTCCAATGCAATCACTGCGTGTAGTGCTTGGTTAGCTGTCACGCTGCTCCACTAAGTACTTCTGTTGCCTAGAGCCATACTGACAGCAGCAGCGTGCGACAGGTTAAATGATGTCCCAGAGAGCATTCATCCACAAAACCGGCATTGATAATACTTTAGAATGATTTCAGTGATTTATAAAATAAAATCAAAGCTGGTTAGGCATATATAAATATATACACTCCCATAAAACTATGGTGCTAAGGAGGAACAGTGAGAACTCAGCAGTGCTGTGCTGCAGCTACTGAACTACCTTCCTGTTCAGTATGGCCACATCACAACCTGAAGAAAGACGAAACGAGACGCTTCAGTGCTCAAGAGCACAGAGAAAGACTGCAAAAAACATTCACTCCCTTTTCCCTTTTAGGGGTGTTATGGCTATAGCTGAAGAGGTCAGGACAGCGAGGTCCTGGTGCACTCCTCTAGCACGAGCAGAGCTCATGGCTGCTCCATGTCAGCATGGCCCTGGCAGTGATGGGCTGATCCTTCCTTCAGTTCTCCCAGGCCTTCCCCAAACCATCAACACAAGTCAAAAACAGCCTCTTGCCCTCCTAAGAGCAGCTTCAGAAGGAGGTATGAAAAGCCTGCAGTTGCAGGAGAACCCTATTCCTAATCTGCATTAGCAGAGACCAACAGCTTTTAGCACACTCTTGTATTTCACGTCCCTCGCTCCCAGGGTCAAGAGTTTCTATCAGAGGTCTGAGATTGCAGAGCAGATCTGCTCTGCCAGCTGAGCTGCAGCCTTAGAGTCCGTGGCACAGGCAAATGCAATCACAATACACCTGGCTGAACTAGAGACTGTCAACTTAGGAGATCTGTATCCAATACACGCTTTTTTTTTTCCCCTTTACTAAGTCCTTAAAAATATTAGGTAATATCAACTGTGACACTACCTGTGAAGCAGAGATGTTTGCACAGCCTTGTTTTGGTTTTGCAGTCACAATAAATAAAAGGCTTTAAGAGCAGCCACAAAGGAGACGGCGCAGCCTCTCCTGGCGTCTGTCACCGGGGCAGGAGGCGTTCCGGCGGGGGAGCGCTCAGTACAGCTGACTCTTCAGTTGGTGCAGGACCCCGATGACAATGTCCCGTAATGTCTGTGGCAGAGAGGAGACATGGTCAGTTGTCCCAGGGCGGGAAAAGCCCTTCCCAGGCAAGCGGCTCCTGCTAGTTCCTGTCAGACTCAGCGCTGCAGCTGGCAGCTGAGAGACTGGAGCTCCCGAGCACCACCTCCATTCCCCCCACACCTCAGTCCAGTGCTGGGCACACTCTGCACTTTCCAAAGCCTCAGGAAAGCAGAAAGCTGCACGCTCGCCTGCATTCCAGCTGGGTGCAGATATGCACATCAATCTCTGCTCTGCTTCCAGTGCCTGCCCCAGCTCACCTGCACCCCTGCACTCACCTGGGGCTTACAGTGCTCCTCGATCCAGCTGAAGACGCACGCAGAGAGCTCTTGAAAGCTCGTGACTGAGATGGAGGCATTAAAGGACTGGAAGAGGGAATCCATAATGCCCTGGAAAACATTGAACTTCACCTGGTCAGAGACCTGGTCCTTCCCCTCATTTGGGTTGTCCTGATGAGCTTTCACAATCTGCTCGTAGTTCCTGAAACAAACCAAGAGCATTGTGCTCAGTGCTGCTGTGAGGCCTCGTCCTCCCCAGCTCTGCTCAGCGGCGGGGGCAGAGCTGCTGCCTGTCACTGCCCACTGGAAGCAGCCGCAGAAGCGGAGAGGACCACGAGTTTGCAGAAGACCTTACAAGTAAATAAACACAGAAGCTGCAGCCTCTCCTGACACCAAGAGCAGACTCATTTTCTGACTTGGATCCCCCTTCATTCTAAACTCTACCAGCTGACCTAAGGCAGACCCCTGCTAATGACTCCTGCAGGAGAAACGATGACAGCAGCAAGGTACAGTTTTGGTACCCAAGTGCCAGGCTGCCAGCAAGCACTGAGCACATCCACAGAGCTTTGCAAGACCATGAGGAAAACAGCAGGAAGAGGGCAACAACCAGATAGCTCCTTGCTTACACTTTCATTATCTTCAAGGCCATCACGTCTTTTCTAAGGGTTGAAACTTCCTCTTCTTGCTTCTTCTTTTCCTTATGCAGGAACTGAATGTAGTCGATGGCTAAGCACAGAAACGCACAGTGAGGAGATTTGGCCCCTAGGCCTCCCCGACTCTCCCTGGGGAGGTGGAAACAGCACCGGGGCTCCCCCAAAGCACCGCTGCACTGAAGGGTCCCCTGGTGTCCCTGCACAGCTCCAGGGCCTGGAGCATTCCCTTCCCTGCCTCCACCCTCACTCACTTTTCTGGAGCACGATGGCCTTGCTCAGCTTCTGCGAGCCGATGGAGAAGTCCTGCTGCTGGCAGGTGGGGACGATGGCCTGCAGGTCGTCGTAGCCTTTCTGCAGGGGACAGAGCTGCGGCTCAGTGTGGACAGCAGGAGTGCAGCTACGTGGGGGTTCCAGAGAGAGCCCAGTCCAGTACCCAGTCAAGCAGGGCAGGGTGGCTGCCAGCACGCACATGGCTCAGAGCACGGACCCAGCAAAAAAGCAAAGGGGAAATGCACAGGCAAAGCGCAGAGCTGGGTGCCCCTGGGCCATGGCAGCGGTGTGTCCCCAGCACGGCCCGCGGGTACCTTGATGGCGTCGCGGCGCTTCTGCTCGGCCTGCGTGTGCGCGCGGCGCCGCTGGTCCTTGTAGGACTCCTTGTAGGGCTCCTGGTGGTAATCGCTGTCCTCGTCGTCTGCAGGGGGACCCCCGTCAGCGGGAGGGCGGCTCCGAGCGCGACCGCCCGAGCGGTGCTGCAGAGCCGCGCCCCGGGGCT